>CM076580.1:415041532-415248190 GCA_034641835.2 Pinus albicaulis
GAAAATAAGAGTCCGTGCAGAGTTTGATGATTTACAAGAGTTTTTTCAAAAAAGGCAACGCTGCAATTACGAAAACAATGTGATCACGGTTTGTGAAAAGAAAGGAATGGGAATAGTATTAGTAAAGAAGGCTATCGTGGAGGCCTCAAGGAATTTCAATCTATTATCACAACATATACAACCATTTGCAAACCAGTTTCCATTAAATCCAAATTTTTCTTGAATATAAAATCTCAAATGAGTCAAATGTCATGTAAATGTCGTCGGGTTTTTAAGCAAGTGAATAAAGAAAGAGGCGGTCTCACCTTAGCAATTTCTTCAGTACCCACAAGGGTTTCAATAGCTCAAGAAATGGAAGAAGGATAACGGGGGAAATTTACAACAAAATATGTGGCGTCTGGTATCGCTTCCGACATGCTTTCGACCTCAATTACTCCCATCTCTACACCATTCACAAACCGTTGTGACACTTAGAACCCCACATAAACCCTCTTCAAACCCTCTTCAAGAAACACTGGCCTTGGATTTAGCTTGCAGTTTGCTCTTTTTCAAATTCCTTTTACTTGCATGGCCTCTAGAATTCCCGCGTTTTGCATATGACTATCAAACATCCAAAAAATAGCGCTTAAATTGATGTTAGGGTGCTTTTTTTGCGTTTTGCATATGACTATCAAGCATCCACAAAATAGCACTTAAATCGATGTTAGGATGCTTTTTTATTTTTTATTAAGGTGCCATTTTTTTTAATGTTGTACTGTGGTCTTATTCCTTTAGCGTCATCACAACAAGCTTAACATGTATTATAGGGAATCAAACATAGGTGGTGAGGGAATTAATAGCCTACCTCAACCATCCAGTCTACTCTTATTTGAGGTTGATGTTATGGTGCTTTTACATGAATGTTAGATTGTTTTGCCAAGTGCACTCACATTATCGTTAATTGGCTCTTCCTTTGTTCAAAATTTGTGGATGTTTTTGTATTTAATTTTGTTATAACGTAAGGGATAACCCTTCCAATTTCATTTGCATTGGATTTTCAAAACTTTTTCATCAATGAACCTTTCACCGATTTAAACTAAGTATGACATTAATTATTTCTAATAATTAGTTGTAATTTTTTATCATCGATATCCACAATATTTACACTACTAAAAGCCTAGATAAATGAGATTCAACCTTGTTAAAATATTTTGGAAATAAATTGCGTAGATGTTTACCCTATTCAACATTCCGGGTGAACACGCCACCCATTGTAGGGAACTAGAAAGTAAACATACGATACTTTATCTTGTCCATACTTTATTGATTTTAATTCATGGCATGCTTCCTTTTTGTATGTCCATTTGAGGAATGAAATATTGAATGACCATAGCTTAGTAAATATTTACCTTCACATTTTTACTAGGCAGAAATCATGTTATTGGCCAGAAAAAATTAACATTTTCAAGGGAATGATTAATTCTCAATGGTTTTTCAATCACCTGAGTTCTCTCTCTCATCACCCCCTACCTTATTAAGAATAATGAGTCAGTCAAGTGGCAACCTAATATTCATAGAAGCAACAACTATCAATGAGGCATTGAGACTCTAAATCATGCCCATGAGATTGAAAGTATAATAGAGTAGTTTCTTAGTTTTGAAAACTCATATTTTCTTTAAGTGTTTCATTTAAATTTCTTGTTTTCTTTAAGGAAGAGGGATTTATTTTGGGAGAGGTCTATTTCACATGTGTTCATGAGTTGGGTCAATCCATGTCAAATGCCTCTCCAAAGGCATGTTAAACACCTTACCTTCTAAACAAGTCTCATCTCATGTGCCCTTAAAAGAATTGCAAGAGGCCTCTCCCTATCTCTTTCTTTCAACTTTAAAGTGAATAAGTCCATTGAAGCTCCTTAATTATCTCTCATTATAGCATAACACAAAAAGTCAAATAATTCAATTGGGTTTATCTCAGGTGGTTGGGAAGAAAGGTTGTTATCTCCCACACCCCAAATTCAATTCCTTGCAATTGACATGATGATGAGAAATATTGATGTAATGGCTAGGTTCCTGTGAATATTTTTGCATTGACCCTCACACTCACCCTCGGACTAAGAAAGAGGATAATTTCTCTTGAAAAATAAATAAGTCAAATGAAAGGAAAGAAGCATGGAAAATTGAGTTGATGGGTAGGAATGAATGAAGTTTTGTTTATTGTGAGAGAGATATTTGGTGGACCAAAGAGAGAAGACACAATTCTATTCTCTTGAATGACCATGTCAAGAGGGGGGAGGAACCATGTAGGATCTATGTTTCAACTTCGTGAATTGGCATGCACTTTTCTTTCTTTCTGGATGATGGCCATTCTCTAGTAATTATGTGCATTGGAATAATTAGAGTATCATAATATCATAAATAAATAAAATATATCATTCAATTTATGTTTTCCTTTTGTCAATAACACTTGACTTGTTCATTACCACACTAACACATTAATGCAAAAAAGAAAAGAAGAGAATGAACAAAAGAGCAAGAAGTAGCTTTATTGCGAATGTGAATCAAAACCAAGCAAAAAATACTGCAATAAAGTAAGCCATCTCTTTCTTCAAAGGTTAGTTATCTTTTCTTGTGCCTTTGGAATGGAAAATAAGGCTTCATTACTTCTTTTTGCATTTGAGAGAGATACTTTACCTCTACATGCACATGAACATAAGTTGAGTTGGCGAGGTCAGATTTAACTAATATCCTTGTAAAGGTCAATGGGTGTTGATCCTAGATTTGTGCTACATGGCTATGAAAATTTTAGAGTCGTTATCGAGGAGATTACATATATAAATATCATATAAGTCACTAACAAACCTTGAGGTAAACGAGTTGTTTTTCCAAGCCTTTATAAGTATTCTGACTAAGTAATGGCATTACCTTAGTTAGAAGGTAAGGTTCTCCTTATTTCTTCACACACGAAACCCCTTCCCCACACTTAATGTTAGACCAAATAAGAAAGCATCGACACCCGTATTCTTGTGAAAATGAGAAGAATGTAGACTTGACTAGATTGACCTCCCCAAATCCTTACTTCTTGAAGCATTCAATCACCTTAGTGAAATGGTTAGATGATAGTTTAGTTTCACCTTTCATCATACTCACACTCTCATGAGGGTGGAGAGGACCTCCATGTTTGTTTCATCATACTCACCTTTGTTGTTGCTGTTGCTGTTGCTGCTACTACTGCTGTTGTTGTTGTTGCTGCTGGTGCTGTTGTTGTTGTTGTTGTTGTTGTTGTTGGTGGTGGTGTTTCTGCTGTTGCTGTTGGTGTTGCTACTGTTGCTGCTGCTTGCTGTTGTTTTACGTTGACTTTTCTGGGGTTGACTTTGAGTTGACCATGTGGCTATTTTGAGGGTTGTTGTGACACATGCTGGGTTGGCTAACCAAGGAGACTTTGCTGGTTGAAGCATCCTGTTGACCACCGTAACGCACCAAAACATTTATCTATTTCTGGTTTGCCTTATGTTGATCTACTGGTATGTTCTATCAACACTTTACTTGATTGTGTGATTGTTGTAGTGAAAGTAAAGTTGCATCAAGCATAGAACATCTACATAAATTTACAAGTTCAAATATGAAGATGGCTTGAAGTCCTGAAGGAAGAAGTTGATCTACTGAAGACGAATTTGTGAAACTCTCTCTGTGTTGATGATATATTTCTCACAAAGGATGAGAACCCCTTTAGTGTAAGAGGGAGTTGATTGAAAGTGTTCCATGAAGCTGATAAAATACTTGTTGAGAATGTGGCATGATGGATTGTGAGCCCATGGCTACTTCCTTGATGAAGAAAAAGTTGCAAGAATATGTTGTTGAGCAAAGAAATAGCATTGATAGGTTGTTGGTGTTTGCTTTTTTTCAAAGCTTTGGTTAAAGCTGGACGAATAGTTAGATGTTACTAATAAAACAAGTATTGAAATCCACCATGGCTACCTTTCTTCTTTTGAGTAGGTTGAAGATTATGTAAGGAGCCTAGAATGGCTAAGGATCCCTTTGAGAGGGAGAATTGATTTGATAGCATCATCGGGTTACCATAAGACCTATTTGGTCAGGGAATTTGGTTCTGAGGCTTGCAATCATGAGGTACAAATTTCATCTCTCCTTAAGAGGATATTGACAATGTACAAATTTCATCTCTCCCTAAGAAGAGATTAATGGTGTACAAAATTCATCTCTCCCTAAGAGGAGATTGATGGTGTACTATTTTCATATCTCTTCAGAGGAGATTGATGGTGCACAATGTTAATCTCTCCTGAGAGGAGATTGATGGTGCATTGTTTTCATCTCTTCTGAGAGTATATTGATGGTGTATTATTTTTTTTCATCTTTCCTCTTGTGAGCCCTATGGTGTATGGTGTAATGGAGATGGTGCATCGAGAGCTCCTCATCTACTACCTTTATATGCTCTAGACATAGTGGTTCTATTGGAAATATTATATCAGACATTTTCTCATCGAGTGACAGGTACTCTTAAGAGGGAAAAGTGGTCCATATGGCCTAAGTTTCCTATCAGGATCAGATACTATGTATTTGATCGCACCAGCCAAGCCATGAAAGAGGCTAGTGAAATTGAATCATATAATTTTGGAGAGATAAGATTCAGGAAACATGATCCTGAAGCTTTTGTTATTAGTCATTGTGTTGCTGTCAACCAGAAGTGGTCTTATACCCATGAGAGCGATACTAATGAGGAAATATTCAAGAGACTTATTTATCCATTGAGGTTAAAGCAAAGCTAAATCAAGGACCTCAGAAGAAGGCCGAATAGACCCATGCTTCACCTATTTTCAACCTCCAAGAAGAAGTTGAAAAGCTCCAGAGGGTGTTGGAACAGGTGAAGGAGATGAAGGAAGCCTTGGAGAAAGAAGCAGATAGAATCAAGAGGAGGATTGAAGAAGAGCAAGCAGCGAAGGAGGCAGAAGAACCAAGAAGGAAAGAAAAACAAGATGACCTGGTGAAATAATTGGCTTTGAAAAATGAACAAAGAATCAAGCAGCAGGAAAAACAAAGGAAAAGAGATGAAGAGCTTTGGAGGAAAATAGATGAGGAACTCCAAAAGAAGAAGGAATAAGCTATGTGGAAAGATAAAAGGATTGAACACCTTGGCATTCCATCATCTCCGAAGATAAACCCCACTCCTAAGTCTCTAGTTGAACCATGTAAGATTGAAGAAATGGAGAAGGAGCAATTTTTCCCCATGACCATGGCTGACCCAGTAGTAGTATTGAAAACATTCAATTATGAATACAAGAAGAACAAAGTCAGCAGGAGAGTTTCCAAAATGATAAGGTTGGGGGAGCAATTGTCACTGAGGAGGTTCTCATTCATGAAACAAAAATTGATTCAGAGATGACTGCAGCTGCCAGTATTACCATGGCCCAAGCAACAGGTGATAATGTTGCCATGCTGAAGAGAAAGGTCTATGTTTCTCAGTTGGAACTCAGTGCTGCTTAGCAAAGAATTACAGAGCTAGAATTCCAGCAGCAAGGTGAACTAGACTCAGTTAAAGAGTTCAAAGGGAAATCACTTGAGATCCAAGAGGAACTGAGTATGGTTCAGAAATAATTCTACAGGAGCATTCAGGGCATCAAAGATAAAACTCCTAAGTTTGATGATTATAAAAAGAGGATGGTGGTTGTCAAGGAAGAATTGGAGAATATTATAAATATGCTAAATGACATCATTCAATGGCAAATACAGTATCCTGATGAGGGGGTAGACATTCTTCAGCTCCATGACTTGGAGAAAATAATCTGTTTTTCTAAAGCTTGTAAATGTCTCGATAGGGCTAGAGCCTTAGAGGAAAAGGCTGAGGAAGATTTCAAAATTTGCTTCAAGTTTGGAGGAGAGGTTGATGCAGTCTTAAATAACTTCAATTTTCCGATGTTCTAGTCAACCTTTGGTCCTGTACCTGTGGAGCAGTGCATAGGATAAAAGGAGAGAGTGATAGATAGCTGCAAGCAGGAGATCCAGGCATTAAAAGTTATCACCAGGGACAACACAATTTATATGAAGATTTGTAGAATACAATGCTAATCCAAATCAAAAGGAAGGTTTCTCTGTTTCTAACAAGGATTGCATAGGTACGAGGCTATGGTAGTAAGCGAAAATGTTGAGTAGTTAATCGAGGACCTGGGTAAATCTAACAATTTTTTTTCCCTTTATCTCATATAATTTTATAAAAAAATTGGCCAGATGAGAAGTTTCTATTTCACTCAAAGCCTAAAAGATATTAAAGTTTTGGCACTGTGCTCAAATGGGTTTAAAATTCATAAGGTCACAACTCCACTAACATTAACAAGCAACCTCATAACATAAATAAGAAAAGAGAGACAGAATCAAAGAAAACAATCATATACATACTTAAGTGTCTTGTCCCAACTTCCAGTTGCAAGCAAGTTCATTGCTGGAATCCATGCAATTTCCTTAATAGGTGCATCATGCATAGCCACAGTCACTGGCTGGCCCCTAGTCAGCAATGGCCACATTTTAGCTTGTTCATCACAGCCAACAGAGAAAATAGCAGTGCCATCGTCCTTCCATGTCGAGCAGAGAACCTGCATATGAAGCATTACATAATAAAAAAACTTAGAAGCACACTTCGAAACTTCAGTAATGGTTCTTGCCATACGTAATACAACCCTGGTTCCTACAAGCATATTACAACTTCTGGATAAAATTCACAAGAAAATGCAAGCATATTACAACTTCTAAATAAAATTCACAAGAAAAAATAACAGGTACTAGAATTCCAACCACAATCTGAAGCACCTCACCGGTTGGTCATGTGACATTGCTTCTTGTGGCATGCCAGCCCCAGTTTGAAGGACCTTCCAACATCTAACATGGAAATCTACGTTCCAAAATATAACAGAACATCAAAACAAAACACCATTCAAAATCATTACACTAATATCACTATCCTCAAAATCTCAGATGAACGAGTCTGCATTGCAGTAGATAGTTGAGAACACAATGAAGCGCAACAAAATGCCTAAATTCGCACTTATGGCGGTTTAAAATCCTCCTTTCTGCCTGTTTAAAGGTCCCCGGAAACCATCACTGCACAGAATCTCTAAAAGCTTTGTTTTCGCAAAAATGTTTAACAGCCAAAACTGCTGAAACCTCAAATCTCCAGTAACCCTGTGCTCGTGCCTTAGCTTTCCCTCCAATTGATAAGCCACCAGAGTTCAAATGGTTAGCACACCCGCCAAAGTTCAAATGTTATAATTTTTTGACATATGTTTTGTCATATTAAAAATAAATAAAACAAGTTGTAAAATTTTATTATTTAAAAATGTGAGAGCATTACTCTATATTTTTTTAACATATGTATTTTTCTCGTTAAAAAATATAGCGATCGAGGTAAATCTAGGCTAAATAGAGCTAATATTTGTAATATAGTAGCAATAATATATTTTTAAGATCTTAGTGAGACCTTATTGTGATATCATTGTTTGTAGGATTTTTATTGTGATCTTACCTTATTGTGATCTCATTGTTTGTAGGACAAAGGACTTGAGTCCGTTAAAATATACAAAGGTGTACATACTCTACCCCTTTAGATTTGAACCTATGACATCTTATGAGAAAGCACATGTTCTTAACCATTGTAAAGATATAAAAAAGTTGAAATTTTGCTCCAATATTCAAATATTATGACCCATGGTCATCCAAAGGTAGAAGCTTCTACTAAAAAAAGAAACCATAGGTAGACCTGAGGTTTGAAGGGGATTTTATTATGAAAAAACATAAATGGAAACATAGAAAAGATATTGCAAAGAGTACAATAGTAGAAAAAAATCCAAATTCTATTAATGGATGAAATAGAAAATAACTATAAATTGCAAAGTGATACAAACTAAGCGGAATGGAGGTAGCTTCTTTATGAAGAGAGATGTGTCAACTACTCTTAATCACAAGAAAATATTACAAGATGTCAAAACTGATTTTGAACATAAAGTATGATGTCCTAAGATCCAAAAACTCTAAAATCCAAAACCCTAGCCCTAGGAAATGGCATACCAAAAATAACGTGGGCCCAAAGAGGCTAATCGATATATCAAATTCCTGGGGCTACAATGTTTGCATGCAAACTCCATTTAGGAAATTTCTTGGACCAATACAATCCATACTATGTGTCTTTAGCCTATGACAAATGCCAAAAATGCAAGGCAAATGCCCAAAAAAGGCACTAGAAGTTTGAGACCTAAAACACTATAATATAACTACCAAGACGTCGAATAATGTTGAATCAATGTAACATGTGGGTGGTCACTAGTATTCTATTGAATCAATTGTCCCCCCTTATGAATAAGTGGTCCATTTTGTGTCAAGTTCCTTCGTCGAGTGGGGAAAGTTTTGTTGAATATGGCTCCTAGCGAGACATGTGCGCCAAAGTAGGAACATGAGGTGCCTATGAGAGGTGGAAAATATGGTTGAAGTAGCTCCACATTAAGTATATGGTTCAATCCAAAGAAAAGGGCATTTTTTATTTAGAAGCATCTTCACCCACAAC
This sequence comes from Pinus albicaulis, assembly GCA_034641835.2. NCBI lineage: Eukaryota > Viridiplantae > Streptophyta > Pinopsida > Pinales > Pinaceae > Pinus > Pinus albicaulis. Next base: position 415,050,072 of record CM076580.1, read on the forward strand.
CTTTGTGTTGGTGTAAGGCCTATATCGGAATGGAGAGTCGGGGGGAACTTCCAATGGGATCTTAAGAGATGTTCTTTATACAAATGCAACCATACCTTATCTCCCACCCTAAACTTTTGTGGCACTCTAATCCAGGTGGATATTTGGTGACCACCCACATCTTCCACTAACTCAATGGTTCTCTATCTTCTTATCAATTTTTCTATGGTTTTTTGGGTCTTGAACTTCTACGGTCATTTTAGGCCCTAAATGATGTTTTTTTGCCATTTATGGATCCAAAGGTTTTTATGTCATTCCCTAGGGTTTATAAGATCATAAGATAATTTCATGATAAGAGAAATTGTTTAAATCCCATCTCCTTAATTTCTCTAACACATAACAACCTCCATCTCAAGGTTGATTCAATGTCATATAAACCATATAAACTACTCATATAATCTGTACTCATTAGTATATCAAAGAGCTAGAAGTTGATGCTTATTTTCCCCTAAGACCCTACAAATGCTAGTGGAGATCGTGTAGGCTTAGAGGGAGTTGTGAATTTTTGAATTATATGGTTTGATTTGCACAAGAAGAGTCTAGGTGGGCTTGATGTTAATAAGCCATGTGGAAACTTGTCAAACCCATGTGGATGCCCAAATGAAGCCCTTATGTTTCGTATAAATAGAAGGTGAGGTTGGAGGCTAAGATAACATCCAAGCGAAATAATTTAAGAGTAAAACACCTTCTGATGTAAGCCACAACTTGAAGAAGAGAAGGTTGAAGCCTGAAATGACTATTTTGAGGTTAGATTAGGAGATATAACAAGGTCGAGGAGTAGCTGCGTAAATAATTTGGTAAGAGGGTTGTTTTGGTACCAAAAGGAGTGGCATATTTGTTGTTTAAGAGAGTCTCAGGCACTGTAGTTATTACAGGGATAACGTGTGTCTGTATTAGGTTTGTTGGAGGGGTCGTAAGGCCTAATTCTTACAACATAACTAAGGGAAAATTAGCGTACGAGAGAAACTCTAGGGTGAAGGCAAGCCACATTGATAGAAGGAATTGTTGGCAAGTGTTGAGAGGGTTGACATGGACTGTGGATAAGCCCTAACCAGATTGCAGAATACAACAGGGTACCAACACATTAGAAGGTATGTTTTTGTGTTAAATTATTGGTCCTAGTTTGGACAGTTGGATCATTTTAGTACAACCTGCGGAAGCAAAGAAGGGTGGGCTAATGTGTTGGTTAGAAGCCCTAACCAGTGTAATGATTGGTGATTGGATCAAATTCATATGAAACCTATGGAAGCTATGTGTTGGGGTTCTCTTGGATGTTAAGAAACCCCAACTAGGAGAAGATCTCGCAATGAAGTAAGGGGTGTCCTAGGACAGGGCTATTAGAGAAATATCTTGGTAGCCAAGAGGAGGATTTACTAAGTGTGAGGATGCCCTAGCCAGAGGTAGATGCTACAACGAGTATTGGTCACTCGTGATCTACTGGAGGGCAGCATGAGAGTGGGCCAAGTGTGAACGTGGATTGTGCATTTATGGTCTGTTGGAGGACAGTGTGATAGTACCCATGTTGGGGCCCAGTGTGCATCATCTTCATGGACCTCGATGGTTGCTAGAGGTCAAGGGTCTGATCAACTAGGAGCAGTTTTGTGTAGCCCTAGACTTGTGTGTGGAGAAGGAATTCTACAACAAATGATGGGAAGTCCTCCTAGACATAGAGGCATTTTTCTTGCTACATCCAGTGGCAGAGAAAGAAGCAGTGGAGATTGCAGCACTGCACATGGAGGATGAAGCCTCTGTTTGGTGGTTCAAACCCTTGGTCCATTCAAGGGTGAATTATTTTGCAGAATTTTCTCAAAGTTTGATCCAAACCTTTGATGGAGAGAGGACAAGGAAAGAGGAATCCATTCCACCATGGGAGGAGAATTGCACCAACGTTGTCACAACTTTGAGAGGGCAACCTTTTACATCTACGGAGGAGGTAGCCATTGCATTGAAGGAGACAACTAATGTAGTCATACAAGAAGAAAACCCCAAGTTCCACCAAGGTATGAATGAATTTCCACTTTTCATTTCAACAAATAAATTAAGGGAATGTGGAAACTCACATGTAGAGGTCCAAGAATCTACATACTTTGCTATTCTAGAGCACCTTGATTGCATTGCATTGTGCAAAGGGTTCAAGGAGGAGATGAACCCTCATCCTCGTACATCTTGGTTGAGTTGCATTCAACCATTGAGGTTGGAGTGTGAACTTTTGGAGGATGGAACAAACCATGGCACCTTCATGATAAACAAGGAAACATATTTTGAATCGGAGGTTGAAACAACTGCTACACCATTGGAGGAATTAGCAGCTCTATTAAACACGGGTGGAGAGGAGATATTACCTCCATCACATTTGGGTCCTCATGGACCCAACATAGTTATGGGTGTGAGATATTTTCTAAGAGGTCTCCAAGGAGCTGCATTTCAAACTCTCATGAAATTCAAAGAGAGAGATTTGGTTAGGGAGGATGGTAGCCCTCAGGGGGGGAGTACCAAAGGAGGAAGAAGGAGAAAAAATCCACAAGGAGCTGAGTGGGTGTGGATGAGGAGCAAGGGGCTGATTTTCCACTTGCAAATATATGATACCGGGCAGCAGGAGGCTTGGTTGCGTTGGCTCCTCTTGAAGGAGTTTGGCCATCATTTAGTGCATCCTCTTTTTAGGAGGATGGGAATGAAGAAGAGGTGGCATGATGGTTACATCGTTGAGAAGCAGGGAGTAGGGATACATGGATCTGATATGGTATATATATCAGTCATGATACCTTCATCACATGAGTTACATGATGTGAACATGAGGAGGCAACAAACCCTTGGATTTTTGAAACTATCTTAGAGAGAGCACAAGCAGATTTGCTCTCATATGATGTATGGTGTTGCAAGAGTAGAGGAGGGCACTCTCATAGTGCAAAGGGATTACTCCTTAGCTTGGACTAATCGAGAGGCATTTCCATCTTGGGAAAAGCTTCACAATTGCAGCAGCATCACCAGAGGTGTTCTTGACAAGGAGCATGTCAAGGAACAAAGATTGTCATGGGCAAGAGCCTTTTTGCATGAGCTCACAGCGCTGACACTGGGGAGCAAGATCATATACATGGATCCATCTATCATCTTACTTCTAGCTTATGGTAAGAGCATTTTTTTTACATTTGTTGATTTACATACTCTTATCATTATGTTGCAGTGCATGGCTCCTCAAAGGGGCAGATTTTTCATGTTGCTCCATGAGCAAAGTTGGGCCAAACCATATGATAGAGACAACCATATTTTATGTGGCCTTGGGCAAAGGTTTTCTCACTACATGTATGTTCATCCAACTCATATACTTTACCATGTATTAAGGAACATTTTTCCATGTAAAATTCTGAAGCAACAATTTGAAAAATTGCGTTGTTGCTGCTTGGGAGACTGTTGGTGCCATCAAGAATCATGTAAAACCATCAGTACTTCCTCTATTTTTATGATGAGCATGTTTCCATTTGTTGATATTTTCCATATTATTTTTGGAAGCATGATGGGTGAATTGACACATGATTTGAATGTGTCTATGAGGGGAGATGATTCCCAGAGTTTATGCATGGCATGTTCTAATGGGAACAAGAGGAGAGACATGGTCACCACAACCACTTATTTGCTTCCTTTGGAGGTGGACCATGATTCTGATGATGATATCCATCCATTGTATGTATATGGGCATGTATTTGATTTTTTTTTTCTAATTCACTCATCTATTTACTATTCAGTAGTAGAGGTGATATTTTTTGTATAATGCTTGCCATGTTATTTTCTGCAGCTGCAGTGGATGAATTTGTGTTGTAGCCCTATGAGACATTGTTTGTACCTTGATGCACATGGAATAACCTATAGCAAACATGTCATTGGGATATTCTATTATGATCATGTCCTACTCATCATGGATGAAATGTCTTGGGTCAGCCATATTATCATTAATGGAGAAGAGATCCTTGGAGGATTGCTCTTCTTTTTGCTACTTGAGGGCAATATTTTTGCAGCCCATGATCAGCACACACTCTACACTTATCATAAGTGGAGAGAAGTATAGCATGGGGCAAGCTATGAGGCTTGCTATATTTATATTTGCAGCCCACCTTCATTTCTGAAGCTCAAGGTGGAGGGAGATTTCTGTGAGTTGCCATGTTGGGAGGAAACTTATGTTGTATGGATGATTGCTTGGGGATGGGAGATTCATATGGGGATGATGAGTCCCATTATATACCAGATCTCATGCCTCAAGGAGGCCCTTATATAGGCCATTGTTTCCTTCATGGATATTTGTTTCTACATGATAGCTATTTTGGGATGTTCACCAAAAGTTGGATTGCATATGTTGGAGGGACAACTTGGACACTTGAATAATGATATGGCATCCTTTTCTCATAGGAGTTCATCATGCATGGATGCTACAGGGAGAGTAAGGGAAAATGTATCAGTCTATCCTTGCACTTGCTTGAGGACAAGCAATCTTTGAGAGGGGAGGACTGTAATGTTCCCAATTTTTATGGAACATTAATTTTTTCCATTTTCACTTAGGAGATGAATAAAATGGGTAGGAGACCCATTCATTTTACCTATAGGGAATAAAAATCCTCTTAGCATGAAGGGGGGTCACTTATAGAGTTGGATTTCACACCTCCATGTGTGAAAAGGGGCTTTTGCAGGATGACTAGGTCAATTTTGACCAAGTCAAATAGCAGAGTGGCATGAGTTGGAGAGCACATTGTGGCTCAGCGCAGTGGGATAAGGATGGAAGCTTCTAGAGGAAGGAAACCCTAATGAGTGGGTTTCCTTGAGAGGGAGCTCACATTGTTTAAAAGGAGGGCAAGGTAGCCATTGCAAATCATCTTGAGTATTATTCATCTTTGGTCCTTTGGACTTGTTGCAGGCTCTTGCTGTTTAGCAAGAATTGCCGGGGGAAATTCCTATTTAGGATCTCCTCTCCTTCTTGAGTAGCTCTTGGAAGATTGCACTCCATTCCCCATATTCAGACATTGATTTCAAGCCTCATCCTTCATCATCAGCACAGTTTCAGCTAGAGATTGTGCAGTGTTGTTGGGTGTTGCTAGGGAGGTTTTCCACAACACCGTCCTTGGCTAGTTTTTCAGAGGAGGGAGCTTCCATCTCTTTGGGAGATCATAAAAGGAGGTTCAGGAGCTTATTCCACCATCTTTGGCACCAGGCCAACCACTTACCATCATATGCAGCACATTCCCTCTCTTAGACATCGTTATTCTTGGAGAGCATTTGCTGTGAGGGATTAGCAGACACATTGGAGGGTGAGATCTTTGGTGAAGGGATTAGCCTTTCACTTTAGATTTCCATTGGAGGAGGGTTCTTCATTTGATGTATCCATTTCAGCCTTCTCCATCTATTTCTAGTTCTTGAGTTGTTGCTGCTACCCAGCAACTCTGGCATTTTTGCAGGAATGCCATTTTGTATGTATTTCAGCCAATCCTTCTAAGGATTGTGTATTGTATGTTTTCAGGGGTTGAGATCTTGCTCCCCATTATTATTTGAGCTTTCTATTGCCATATCTACATGTTATTGACATTTTGCAGCAATTCTCCTTCAAGATTGTGCAGTCATAGCCTAGGGCTTCATTCATGTAGCAGTGTTCTTCATTTTCTCATGTACATTTCTCTTGGGGATTATAGTGCCTTGTTTGAGTGATCATTTCCTCAAGGGTTTGTCTATATTATGCTGCTATGATATAATATGATGGCTATTTGGATTCTCCGGCATTTTATGTGTTAATGTATTCATTGCTGATCCATAGGAGGTGTTTTACATATTGTTAGAGCTCTAACTTTAGAATATCTTGAGATATTCTCATGGTTGTAGCAATTTCCTGGAAAAGGAATATTACATGCTAACTCTGATTTGTGCTCCAGTATTTGACATTTGTCACTCTGATTTATGTCTTGCTGACATCTGACTACATCAATCTAACTGATCCTTCCTACCACTATTGTACTGTGGGCTCCTTGTAGCCAGGTTCGATCCATGAGACATGCCATATCAATGGACCTTGCCCAAATTTCTTATCTTGGGATTATGTCTACACATCACCCCACCTTACACCTCGAGGTATGGCTTCTCCATCTTCCCATCTGGCTCGAAATTTCCCCCTCATGGAGGTCTTTGCTTGAGTGGACGCTTCCACTCGGTCTCCTCTCTGCTTCTCCAATTATGGCAGCTACTCCACAACCTTCTGAGACTGCTTCTCATGAGGATGCATGTTGAGAGGTAATTTATGCTCCCTCTAAACCACCAAGTATCTAACTTCTGCCTTTCTCCTCAAAGCTTTGCATGCATCTGTTACCTCAAGTGCATATAGGTTCTTGACTCGCGCACAGTGTAATTGTCTTGATGTTACAAAAAGTTTCTAAAAAAGAGTTGATTTTAAATTGATGATATCTCCCTCATCTGAGCTCTAATTCGACTGATTTTTTTTTTTTGGGTAGATGTTCGCAAGGCATCCAAATATTATATTGTTTTTTGAAAATTTTACACCAAAATCTTTAGATATTCTCTGCAAACTTGTCGCCCAAAAAATTCCTGCTCTGATACCATGTAGAAAATCTAATGAACGAGATTCAATCTGATATTGTAATCTACTAAAACAAGATACTGAATCCTTCCTACAATTTGCAGAAACAAAACATGATCGCACAATCACATATAAGTAAGAGAAATAAATTATCAATCGCACAACAACATGATGTATTTGGGGAAAGCAACTGCTCAAAACCCCTCTATCTCTATTGTGTATTAAGTTAAGGAATCATGAAACAATACAATGCTTAATCTCTCATGAGATTCTCCAGCACTCTGTCAATTGGCTCTCGTTGATCTAGGCAAACTCGGTCTAGTACTTAGCCAATTCTCATCCTTACTTCAGCCTTCCTTGCTCATGCAATTCCAAGGGAATTAACTCCTTATTAATTAGGAAAATCAGTCTTCCTTGATTGTGCAATCCATCATGGCATCCCTCCATCATGGCATCCCAATGAATTTATAATTGCACATGGGAAATTTTCTCTAAATACAACTGATAGTTATGTTCCCATTAACCTTTATCTCAACTTGTTATTCCTTGAAACTGACATGCATGCGACTGTTAATAGTGAACTATCTGTTATCTAATTGATCACTCATTGTGAATTAAATCTAATTTAATTCACTAAACCTCTCACTAGCTCATCACTCAGTTAGAACTAGTTAAACTGATTTTAACTCATTTAATTGAGTTAATTACACTTGCACCCCACTGATGCATCAACTTCAACTGGACCGCAAAAATATTAGAATCCCTCTAGATGCTTCATCTTAGACCCTCAACTCTAATTTCTTGAGCTAACTCGGTCATCATGACTTAATTAACTGACACAAGTTGTTATGAGATGAAATTACAATTTATTTTCCAATTTATTTAAAGGAAAAATAAATTAGACGCCCCACTTTCTTCACTCTTGATGCATCAAAATTCCTCACCAGTGTGGGTGCATTTTTTTTTTGTCCTTTCTGGTTTCCAATCTCACTGTTTCTTGTTGAAAATATTAAACATTTCATAATTTGATGCGGCCTTCACACAAAGACACAATTGAAATCACATGCCTAGATTCTCATGAGAAACCTCTCTTAAGCTCAATCTGCCAGAAGAGAGCCAACAATATGCCATCCTACTTCCTAGTGAAAACCGACCATTAAGGTATGCAACATTTTTCTGAACCCTGACATGACGATCTTGCTCTTGGAGGATGATCATGACCTTCCTTTAGCAACCCTTACTCGGCCCTCGTACTCGACCTACTTTAGGACTACATCTCCCTTCACCCCCTTGATGTGCCATATAGTGGGAATACATGTCAAACATGCTAAAATGTGCCAAGTGATAAGGAATGCCAAGATGTGAAAGGGTGTTTCAATGCATGTCAGGGACTGTCAAGACAACAAAAGGGAGAAAAAAGTTAAACTACAAGGAAATGAACACATAAGAGGGTTAATAAGTCATCAATTTACCTTTTCCAAGAGGGGCATGCTAGGCACACCAACACTAGGCGACAATAGGTGCCAAGTGCAAATTCTTAGTGCATTCTAAGTGCCAAGTATTCCTTTGTTGCTTCTTATCTACTTTCCAACAATTTATCATCATAAATAAATTTAATATTAAACCATGCCAAATCATACCAAGGCATCTCAACGTATTCCATACATGCCAAGACTTTCCAAGCGCCAACATGTGCCAAGCGCCAATATGTGTTAGGGACTAGTGTTATGCATGTTATGAAGTGGGAGGGAATGTTGAAGTGTGCTAAGGTGTGCTAGAGAGTGATAATGCATGTTGAAGAGTGTTAAGGAGTACTAGGAAAAAACATTAAGGGAGCACTAGGTAAAAATTCATGGAAGTCAATGAATATGAGGAATGTATGCCAGAGACTAGTGTTAATGAGTGTTAGTTGTCATGCCAAGGAGGGAGTGACAAGGTATTCTAAGCATTGGTAAGGCATGCTAGGGAATATCAAGGCATTTCAATAATTCCCAAAGTGTGCTTGGGAGTTCCAGGGTGTGCTAATTATATCATGTGCCAATTAATAGTGCCAAGATATGCCAATACATGCTAGGTGCTAAGGACGTGGCACAGGGTGCCAGGGTATGTCAATATGTATCAAGGCAACAAAAGTAAGAACCAATAAGAGGTTTAATAAGTCAAGACTTTATCTTTTTGAAAAGGGGCATGCTAGACACACTAATAATAGGTCCCAATACATGCCAAGTGGCATTGTGTGCCAAGTGCTAATGTATGTCAATGCATTCAACCAAGGTGTTCCAGGGCATGCTAGGGACTATATGCAGCATGCCAACACATGCTAGGAGAGTTCCATGTTGTGCTAGCGCATGCGACCATGTTCTTGGGTGTCAGTGTCATCGCAATATGTTCTAGGTACAAAGATGTTCCAAGACATGTGGGGTGATAAGTAATGTTGGTGTGTGCCAAAGCATTCATTTAAAGTGTGCCCAGATTGTTGAGGAGTGTTAGGTCTTTCTCATTAATATAATTGTCAGAGCTTGATTATGTATTAAATATATATTTCCTACACACAATAGTGGAACTTTATCTGAAGGGAATTTGCTAGATAATAAACTTAATAGATATGAATCAGGTGTTGACTCATAGGAAATCTCTATTCGACTAGTCATTACTTTAGGGAAATGATACACATTAATTACTTCTTAAAAAATTGACTGACCCTAACCACTATGGCCTTGGACATATTATAAAAAAATACTCCACAATAATGGTATTAAATCATTATTTTTTGACAAAAAATATATTAACAGGCACATAGCGTCATAAAAAACTCATTGGAATGATCAATGATGACGTACATTTTTTGACCATCACCAAAAGTAACAAAAAGAGCATTGGTGAGGATCATTAAAAGTTCGTCACTAGAAGTATCACCAAAAAGAGAATTAGTGATGGGCCTTTAATGACCCTCACCAAAATTGTCATTGAAAATGTCTTTGGTGACGTACCATAAAGGAACATCACTATATACACTTACAGTAACGGTTTTTTAATGATCAATGATGACAGACATTTTTTAACCGTCACCAAAAGTAACAAAAAGAGCATTGGTGAGGGTCATTAAAAGTTCATCACTAGAAGTGTCACCAAAGAGATAATTAGTGATGGGCCTTTAACGACCCTCACCAAAAGTGTCATTGAAAATGTCTTTGGTGACGGACCATAAAGTACCATCACTATATACACTTACAGTGACAGTTTTTTAAGGACCGTCACCATATGTGACATTGGTGACGGACCTTAAAGGTCCGTCACAAGCATGACCCTCACCAATGTGCTTTTTTCTTGTAGTGCCAGATAACTATGGATACAACCTTCTCTGGGTCCATCTTCAACTCATTTTCATAAATGACAAATCCTAATAAATAAATTATTTCTTGAAAAAAGAACATTTTTTTAAATTCATCAACAATTTATTTTGCTGCAATTTTTCTATCACATACCTGACATGCCAAAATGTTCTTCCATCACCTTGCTGAAAATAAGTATATCATCCAGATATACAATCACAAACTTGCCAATGAATTCTTTCAACATCTCATTCATAAAATTCATGAATGTGTTGGGGGAATTTCTCAGCCCAAATGGCATGACCAACCATTCATACAGGCCTTCATTGGTCTTGAAAGTTGTCCTCCATTCGTCACCTTCTCTAATATTGATCTGGTGATAGCCACTTTTCATATATATCTTTGAAAAGTACGTTTCTCCACTCAGACAATCCATCATATCATCCATCCAAGGTAAAGGAAACTCATACCTGATAGTTATCTTGTTTATCACCTGGGAATTAGTGCATATCCGCCATTCACCTCCTTTCTTAGGAGCTAAAACGGTTAGAACAGCACAAGGACTCAAACTCTCCCGAATCAGCCTTTATCCAACAATTCCTATACTTGCTTCCTGATCTCCTCATTGCTTTTCGGACTCATCCAGTAAGCAACCTTGTTTGGAAAACTGGATCCTGGAATAAAATCAATATCGTGACTAATTCTTCGCTTTGGTGGTAATTTATCTGGTAGATCATCTACCACAATATCACTAAACTCTTGCAGCATGTCTTGTATTTCCATAGGAAAATCAGTGATTTCTGTATGCATCAATACTACTCTTGGCCTCCACACAACTACATAATTCACCTCATTGTCCTCAATCTATCGCAGAAACTCCTTTCTGCCTTTTAGCAGTGTTTTAGTCCCACTAGTTTCTGCAATATAATCTTCTTTCATGGGAACTAGCGTATGCTTTATCACATCCTTCAAAAATATATAACAATTATTTTCCCCATCATGGATGACCTCTTTGTCATATTGCCAAGGTCTACCAAATAGAATATGGCACACGTCCATAGGCATAATATTGCAAGTCACCTTGTCCTTGTACTTGCCAATGTGAAACTCCACCTCGCACTACTCATCAACCAGCAGTTGGTGTCCTTTATGCAACCAAGACACCTTATAGGGAGCCAGGTGCTTCGAATTATTCAAACCCAATTTTTCCACCATCTCAGTGGCTTCCAGGTTATCAATGCTTCCACTATCTATCATCAATTTGCAGCATTTTCCATGTGAATTGCACACAATCCGGAACAATTCTTTCCTCTGTGTCAGGTCAGCCACCTCCTTAGCTGGTTTTAGTAAAACCTTGTTCAACACCAAGGTCTCTCTTGTTTCAGGCACATTCTCCACCTCTTGTGGAGGTGCCTCTGCTACATCAGGTTGAGCAACATACACTCCCCTCTGTCCAACTTGATCATTTTGAGGACATTCAAAAGACCTGTTCCCCCTTTTGTGACACTTGTAACAATGGTAGGCATTTCCTCTGCCTCTGCCATTACCTCTTCCTCGCTGGTATGGCCTTCCACCTCTGGTGTTACCTTCATTCTCAGTGTGTCTCGAAGTCTTCGAACTGATGCCCTCTTCATTACTGTTAGCAATGCTATGTCTACCAAAGGACTATCCTCTTCCTCTACCAGAACCACGTCCTTTTCTTGCATTATGCTTCCTAGTAATATTTTCTTCTTCCTTCAAAGCACACTGGTATGTCTCCTCTATATTTTTAGGGGAAAGAATACTGATCTCATCTAAGGTTTCCATCCATATACCATTCAAAAATCTTGATGTCCTCTCAGGGGCATCTTCATCATACCCAACCCTCAAGTTCACTTTATAGAACTCTTCTGTGTATTCCTTTACCGTCATCATTCTCTATCTCAGATTTTGCACTTTTCTGTAAATGGAAATTTGGTAATCTTTAGGCAGGAACTTGTTTTTCATCTTTGCAATCATCCTGTCCCATATCTTGATCAAAGGCTTGTTCAGTCTTCTTATTTCTTCCTGCACATTATCCCACTATATTGCGGCGTGTCCTTTCAACTTAGTGACATCAAACCTGATTTTCCTATCCTCACTGAACTTCCTCATACTTGAAGTATTTATCGAACTCACTTATCTAGTCCAAAAATGCTTATGTGGACAAAATTCCATCATAATTGGAGAGCTCTGGTCTTGACTTGCTACTAGCCATCAAAATAGATTTCAGTAGTTTGATTTCTGGTGTCTCATCCTCTGACCCATCTGTTAGTGCCATTGTCTCACCATCACTGTCGTCTCCACCTTCAGGTTCCCTACACCTTCCTCCGTCCAATGTTTCCAAATGTGCTAACATCATTATAATCTCTTCACGCAGTCCTTCATCTGTTGCTCCCCTTGCAACTCTTCCCTAACCTCTTCTTCCTACTTCCATATTCACTTAGAAAGAAAAATGTGCTCTGATACCAAATGATGCAAACTAGCTGCAAAAATACCATAATGCACCGCGGAACTGTGTTTTATGATTACACATAAAACTCCCTTACTCGCAGCAGAGTTCAACTTTGGATTTTCTTAACATACATACGCGCACAACCACATTAGTTACTTTATTCAGACCACACACAAAACCCAACACAAATGCATACACGCAGAACTTTCTTACCGGAGGGTCCCACAACACTCCCGACCAATCGCAGGTGATCGCACTTCGCAAAATTTACAACATAACATAAAGGTTAAACCTTATTTCCTAATGTTGCGTTTTGCTTCCATGTGCCTTTTTCACTTCGCATCACAAAGTATTTAACTTACCTTGCGACCACCTTAACGCTAAATTATAATTATTTCGATCTACAAAATTTCTTCCCAGTGCACTTGAATCTTCGTCGTTGGCCTTTTCTGGATCCGACGGTCCATTGTACGCCCTCGTCATACCACTTCACATTGCAAGTTAAATACTTTAACTTGCAAAGTCTTAACCATGACTCCTATATCTAGATGTGCGAAGTCGTTTCGACTGCGATGTGCCTTATCACCATCGATCAGTGTCGGATCCAACGGTCCTCGCAGTCCCTACAAATCTAATAGTCTTATGTTCTGCGATTAATACGATGTTCAATTCAACATAGGATTCATTCAATATCAATGGCCTTGTTGTGCCTGCAAATCTGATTAAAATTCTTGTTGTGCAATCAATGTAATGTGAAATTTAACAAAGAAACAAAATAGTACGTTTAAAACAGAGCCTGATCAAAGCACAAAACACTTGGAATGAATTTACAGATGAAACATACAAAGCCAAGCCCTTAGATGGTTGGTTTTTACATGTATTTCTCCTCTCTCTCCACTCCTTTCTCACACTTATTCCACAACTATTTCACTCTTATTTCACTCTCTTTCTCTCTACAGATGGAACAACCCCACAATGGTGGGTATGGTTTGGTTTTATGCCTCTCTAAAATCCCCATATGGTTGAGAAACTGTCATTCAGTTTCAGAACAGTTTATTCAACTAAATACTTAACTAATCCTAATTTAATTATTCTTTTAATTTGCAAATTACAATGCGTGTGTCAGCCCAAATTAACTTAAAACAAAGTAAAATAGAATTCAAAAATTCTTCTTCTATCTAGCAGAAGAAATCAACTCCAATTGTAGCCTTTCAGTTGGATGCTTTTGCATCACCTAAGCTAACTTAATGATCTGTTCACAATGTTGTGCACAATAGTCCATGTTCTCTTTCAATTTTGGCCCAAATTCTTGGTTAAAACCATTATAAATAGCTACTTCAACTCTTCTATCACTATATCTCTTCCTAAAATCATCTTTAATGTGCTACAGGAAGGCCATCAATACTTGTCTTCCAGCTGATTCATCTGCCACGACACAATATGTAAATCCATCTTTGACAAGATAATTAAAGGTGTGGCGTTGACAGTCAAATGTGAACTTATTATTTGTGGGCGGGAGCTTCTAGATGCACTGGTAATCTACGGTGCTAAAATACCCAATAAATTCTATGTATTTGGCTAATATGACCATCCCTCTCAAAAAAAAATTGTAAATGAGCGATTGTTCAACCATTCTTTTGGCCTAAATTTGAACGAAACGGTTATCTGTCTGATAATACCTAAATTGTCTATTAAGAAACTAGAAGCAATGATTAGAATGATAGTTGATATATACACAAGACAATGGTAGAATAATTGGTATTGAGAAATCATATAGTGCATACTGGACAAGCTAAGAATTAGTGAGCAGTAAGTAGGAACTTTGGCGTAGCTATGTTAGATATTTCATTGCAAGCATCGAAGTCTTTTCAAATACTATGTGGAATGTCTCACAGAAATAAAGCCTCACTATCGACTGGATAGGTTGAGTTACCGACTTCGGAACAACTATTCAGGAAGCAGATTTGGTCTATAGCTTAGGTGTGTACTGCCATGTTGTATTGGTTTTCTTGAAGGAAGGACGTAGATAATGAATAATGGGAAAGGGATCAAGAAAATGTAGACACGAGCCACATCCCTAAATAAATACACGAAGAGAAATCCATTCGAACTACATGCATCATCCATGCACCCAAATCTCACATCTCTCGTTATTAAAGCTACCACATCCATAAAGAAACATAAGAATAAACCTCCCTTGGAACTTCCTCGAGCTGCACATTCTCATCCATGTACATCAGCTCTTAATAATTGAAATAAAAAATAGTATTTTTATAAAGAGTAATAAATAAAATTAGACACACTAAAGTTTGCATGTAACCCATGTGCTTCTCTAGAACACAATTTTAAATTGTTTGGAGGAGATTTAAATTTCAACTTCCAACGCTGGAGACTTATTTGGCTTCATGATTATCTATGCTTCCAGAAGAGAAGCGATGGTTCTGAAGTACGTGAGGTTTTCCATCCACGGTTATGTACAATCCTGGAACAAAATGAGAACTGGTTTGCACCTTTCTAGTTGTGTTCTTTTTTAATTGGTACTTCCTTAGGTCCATTTTCCATTTTTCCCTTGTATCCATGGACTGTGAAGAGAAATGCTCGCGATGCCACCTATATGTCTCATGGAGAACATGTTTTATCTTGTAGTGTAGCTTGTAAGTAGAAGAATTGTGACACCACGAAAACAACTAATAGTTCTGAAAACCTAATGGGTCAGTCGAACCTGAAATTCGATGCAAAACTATGGAATGACAGTATAGGTATCAGAAAATGTTGACCACAATAAGGGTCGATATCTGAAACTGGTCGATATCCGAAACTCCGCATATTTTCTGAAGTACGTTGAAAATAAATCCACGACACTCTTTTGACCAGGAAAGGAACATTGATCATCTCAGGAAGACTCAGAGTAAATCCTTTCACCTCTAGGGGTATCTTCTTCTAAGCAATCTGCTACTAAATCTGGATGTCGACCTGGAGCTTCCGATCACCCCACATTCGATTGCTACGTTCACCCCGACCAGCAAATCAATATTGTCATTCCCTATGATCAACTAGGCGAGTAAAGAGCCCACACAGAATCAAAGCATGGTCTGATGTTCTTATGGAAATCAACCCTAGCCAATTTGCAGGGGAACCAAGAGATAGAGTGATAGCAACAAGCTAAATTCTGATGGAGAAGAAGTCCCTCCCGGGATTTCAGCCACATTCAAGGCACCAAAATGAATATGAATCAGACGATGGGTTGCCTCTCGTACCCTTGAGGGGTACCTACAACATGGGTGCCACACTACGCACAAAGTGTCACACGACCTATGAGAAATGGGTGATTTGCGGCATAAGGACAGAAACTAAAATCTTTAGATCAGGTGGATTATCAGCTAGGAAGAAAAAATGAAAGTGAATTGATCAAACTTCTATCTTTCTTCTTGCCAGATTTCAGGATTCCAAGTGCTCGTGTCCTCTCAACAATCAATAGGTATTCTCTCTCAAATATTTGAAACATACATAATGTATCCAAACAATAGAGCCATTTACTAGCCTAGTTCTGAGGGCTTGCAAATAAGTGGTGTCTTTGGCTTCCCTTTTAGCATCATGATGGTGAATTGCCCCCTATTTGTACGTGATTATTATGGATACCAACTACTCTACTAACTCAATAATCCTATACTATTTCCAAGCAGTCGTAACCATAAAAACTTATGCTTGTTTACCTTAGTACTTCCCTAATTAACCGTAATTTTCTTAATACATAGTGTGCATATTTAGAGTCCTTGTATTCAACCATTCGATAATTGAGATTAGGGTAAAAAAAAGAACTTAAATAAAAGAAGCCATGAAAATAATCAATTTTCTATAACCTTTACCAGCAAACAAATATCTTTGATATTTATTACTAGATATACATCATATAGACACATAAATGTAATAGTAAGCGAGACTTGTCAATAATAAACTAAAAAACCTGTTTTTCGAACAAGACAAAGCCATAAATGTAACAGTAAGCAAAACTTGTCAGCAATAAACCGAACAAACCACATTTTTCAGACAACTAGAACCTATGCCTATTATATACTAGCATAGGGCTCTGTAATGGGTGTTGGTATGGGTGCTTATGGTAGTGGGGAAAATCTGACCTTTATAGTGACTACCTCTACCTCTAAGGCAAGGCAGGTTGGTAATTTGACTAGTTATAGTGGGTGTTTAGATTTGTTGATGGGTTTGGATGCCCTGGGATTAGGGTGGGTGGGTAAATTCTATTAGTAGGAAAGCAGGCCCAAGGACACATTGACCGACCCACTGATAATAAATCTAACCGGTCGCATACTATTAGTAGCTAAATACTAAGGCTACAGATAAATATTACTTATTGTAATGTATAGTATTTATTTCTCTACGGATTCAAGCTTGAATGGAAAAGGATTATCTCTAGAGATATTACCATAAAGTGACTAAGACTAAACTTACACTATAATGAGAACAATAAAAAGTGAACTCGCAGAAGAGTCATATTGACGAATAAATATAATTTATATGTTATGGCTGGGTGAATTTAGCACCCTTTAAGAAATATTTGCGAGCTAGTAACAAAACTAGGATAAAACCCTATGACTATGGGTATAAAGATGGGTATTCACCTGAACGTTACCATGTTCAAAGAGATGTAGCAGATAGTTTTGAAGTAAAGCAAGGTCCTCTCGATTTATCCAAACATAAGACATTTTTTCCTCTTTTTGAATTCATAACTGGCCAACAAACTCTTTTTAAAGGATAAACTTGTTAACCATCCATCTTCACTGATCTACTGAAGCTACCATCCAGCTTTTGGGCTCTAAAACGAATCCAATACAACTCAACACATCTTACTGAAATGATAGTTGAATAAGTGGCGGCTCAAGAACATGAAAAAAGCCACATTGAAATTCAATATAAAACCACTTGTGGTACATGAAAAAATATAGTCATTGCACATGAAATATTAAATAACATTATATTTGAGTGAAGTAATGCTAGCATTACTTCACTTGGAAAAAGCTTAAATTAGATACATGCTTTTTGTTATTCATCAATAATTTTTTGCTTCTCATGGATGACTAAAAAAAAAACTTATCCTATATTTCTAAAAACAAAGTTCAAGAACATTGTGAGTTCTAGAAATCTCACTGCCTTCATTATCCTTAGGATAAAATTTTCACTAGTTTATCATCCTTTCATGTCAAGGTCAGTCTGCTACTCCCAAAAGACCCATCATGGGCTCATGCTATTCATTTTCACCATGTCTGGTCACCTTTGGCCTCAAGCCCACTGTTCTTGTGTTGCCCAACCCCTCCACTACTACCTAAGTTCACCAACCAATCAACTCTCTTATGTCTCCCAAATGCCTCAAGCATTGATGATCTCAAAACTATCTCTATCGGCTCTTTAGATAAATCAAGTACATTGGATTTTTTTTTCAATATTCAATACAGTAGTTTATGATAAACTCTGCCTCACACTTGATAGAGCCCAAGTTCTAGGTTTCAGTCCAAAATCCAAATCCTGGAAAGCCTCCACTAGGACACCTAGGGTTTTATGAGTCTTAGGGTGGATTTGGTACCCTTCAAGTCTCTATTTTTACCTACAAGGAGACTGCTTTTAGAGAAGGAAAGGGACAAGTAACTTTGTCTTAAAATGATGAAGAGATCCTTCAAGGAAGGCCTTTGATCTAAAGCATGAATCTAGTAAAGGTACAACTTCCCTTTTGCTCACTTTCCTGCCAGGAAGACTAAAAGGGCCATCATATTAGCTATGAGGTAAGGTAAAAGAGGAAAAAATCATCACAGAAAGATCATCAGTGAAAAAGAGACGACAGCAAGAATATGTTTTAGAAAGATCAGGGTTAGCAAATGTTTTTAGCCAAACAAGGAATCAATGCTAAGGGTTGCAAGGGCAGAGGTCACCTAACTCTATCAAAGCACAAATTGAAGAATTTTCAAAAATGATAAATGAGTTTTGATAGGTTTCTAAGAACTTAGAAAATAACATTGTTTATATTTTTCTAAGCAGCCCTAAGAACCCAGGAATTTGGAGAAATGAAAAAATAACTAAGAAATGATGATGAAACCTCCTTCATCACAGGAGATGGATACCAAAGAGTTTCAAGCTACTTCTATAGGGTTTGTCAAAAAAAATTATTGTTTCACCTACACTAAAAGGAGAAATGTGAAAGTGTATCAGTTTAAAGGGGCTAATCTCACCAAAGGGTAAAAGCAAAAGTTTTGAAAGAAGATCAAAAGTTGGACATAAATTGTTGTCTAAATGGCCTAAAAAGAAAGTATACCCCTAGTTTACATCTCAGCAGTAAACTCCCAACAAAGGCCTCCTTGTCAAAATATTATTCTACAAAAGATGACAGAGACATAAGTAATATTTTGCAAAAATTGTCAAAAGTTTTTTTTCACAGCAAAATATCAGTCAAAGGCACATTAAAGAAAGTAGGGAGACACTAACATTGTAAAAGTGAGTTTTTATTTTTAATTTACTTTTCAAAAGGACTATAAAGGGTCTCTTAAGCCTTTCCCCCACATAACTTGCCATTTCCAAAGTGAAGACAGTCGTTGGAGGAGTTTTCAAAGTTTTCGTGCAAATTTGGGAGATTTTCACCGACGCTACGCATCGAGGTCGGTGCTATGCATAGGAGTGGGGAGGGCATTGTTATTTAACACTACGCTACGTGCCCAGAGCCCAGTGCTACGCACCTGGGCTGGTGCTATGCACAAGCTCAGTAAATTCCAAAGGTGCCCGAAAACTTCCCATCTCTGCTTGGCGCTGTGCTCCGACAACCCGGTTGGCCCGGCGCTGCGCACTGCTGCTACGCACAAACGGATCCTCTCAAAAATTTATCTAAAGAGGTCAAGAACTCAAATTTTCGCCTCCAAACCTCCTACAATCAAAGCATAAGGTTAGTGAAATCTTCTTTCCTCCTCCCAAACTTTCCTTTTTCTAAAAGAAAGAAGCAAGGAAGACATCTACAAGCAAAATTGGACCAAACACTAGGCTACATAAAAATTAGTTTTTGAGTCTTTTTGGGTTAGGGTTTGCAAAGAAAATTTGTTATAGGTGAAAAAAGAGGACTAGGTAACTATAGACCAACCTCCAAACACTAAGTGGAATCCTTAAAAAAAAATTCACCATAGCCCTCATTTGCAAGAGTTTGCCCTACACCACTAAAATCACCTGTTTTCCCAAAAGCCCTCAAATAAAGTCCAAAAGTCATGCTGTTTTTTTTTGGAATAGTCACTATGTGAGAGGGAGAAAGTCACACCAGTAGTGATGAGAGCCAGAGCCCCACCAAGCCTAAACACCATGGAGGAAAGGAAAATAGGT
Source organism: Pinus albicaulis (assembly GCA_034641835.2). Taxonomy (NCBI): domain Eukaryota; kingdom Viridiplantae; phylum Streptophyta; class Pinopsida; order Pinales; family Pinaceae; genus Pinus; species Pinus albicaulis. The sequence continues at coordinate 415,069,846 of CM076580.1, forward strand.
TTAAGCCCCTAGACACCATTCAAATTACTTCCTCTCCTATGATCCTTTCATGCTTTCAGGATTTTGGGTGCTATAAATTTTGTGAAAAGGTAAGGCAAGTTAGAAGCCATTCAGAATTGACTAGATTGTTTTCCTTTAGCTTACAGAATCACCAATTTAACGTAGTAGGGGTGCAATTTGAGCTCCCGTCTGAAATTATTTCTAAAGAAACAGGTATACCAGACATTGGTGAAGTATGGTTCAAACAAAATAAATTAGGGTTGAGTTATTATGATCCCTACCTAAAACCCAGCTATCAAAAAAATTGTAAGGTTGTTTTCCCTTTCTCCCACTTGCTAGAAAGGTATGCTACACTAATGAGGCAAATTATCAATTTTTTCACATGTGAGGGGAGATACTCCAGGATCTACTCATATCATATAAGGTTACTAATGCACTTCACCAAGGTCAAAATGATGAACCTACCTTACTACATTTTCTAAAGCATTGATAAAATGGCCTCAATTTTCAAGAAGAAAAGCTATGACCACAAAATGCCAAGCCTTTTTCACCACTCGATCAAAATTATTGTCTTATATCAACTAGAGTAGCAAGGAATATCTTGGGAAACCTTCATCTCACATGATGTGTTTACAAACCCCCAAGATTTCATTCAGCAGAATTTACCTTCCACTTCACAACCATCTACCTCCACTCCTCCATCATCTCTCCATGTGCCTTCTCCACAAAGAGTTTCACCTCCTGTTTCTTCTCCTAATATACCAAGTGAAGAGGGTGATAGTAGCCCTAATGAAGAACAAATAGATGGCAGCAGTTAAGAAGAAACTGAGACAGATAATGATGCCCAAGAAGAAAGCAGTGAAGAAGAAGATGATGAGAATAAATAAAACAATGAAGAAGAGGGAAGTAGCCATGAAGAAAGCAGTGATGGCAAAGAGGAAATTAGTGGAGGCAACCACAAAGATGAGTATGTTGATGAAGAGGAAAACAGAGCTGAAAATAGTGAACCAAGTGATGAAGAAGAGCAGCAAGATGAGGAGGATAGTCAGCAAAGTGCACAAGACATTCAAGGAAAGAGTCATGACAGTCATGATAGCTGTCATGACTGTCTTGACACTAATCAGCCTATAAATTACAAAGAAAATCAAAGTGAGGAAAGTGCATAAGATCTTGATCAATTTAAGGATCAAAGTGGTAACAAAACCACATTCAAAACTGCCATTATTACCCCTCTCACATACACATACCACAGAGGGAGGAGAGATGTGTTTGCTGCCTCTAAAAGGCAAAAGGCCCTCTCCTCTCAAGCTGCCAAAACATTGGACAAGGGAAATAAAAAGATGGAAAATATTGAGCAGAAGGTACAAGTAAGAAGGAGCAAAAGGATCAAGAAGACTTCTCAAGGGCCTCTTTTCATTGATCTAGACAGTGAAAATGAAGACCAAGAGATGAGTACTAAGTTGCTCCTCTTAGAAAAAGATGCACAGCTTCGAGAATGGGAAAAGTATTTTGAAATGGCACAAAGGATCATATACTATTATAAAGAGGAGCATAAACATTTCAAAGAGGTGAAGAGGGGCCTTGCCCTATAGAATAAAATGGTCAAACATTATGCAAGGAAAAGCATGCTTGCTAATGCCAAGCTAAAGCAGGCCCTCATAGATTTGGACAACCTAAAAGGAACCAAAGTGCATGACAGCCTTAGGATCTTGGCTTATGCTTCTCAGCAGGTATCTAAAACCCCTTGAGGGGTCTCTCCACAAAATTCGAGGCAAATCGGGAAACTTTTTGTTTTTTTTCAAAATTTTGGCCCCTAGGAGCACAACACCCTAGGCACTATGCACAAAATTGGTGCATCTTCAGCTCTCCAAGTTTACATTTTTGGGTTTTTCACATCACCAACAGTCTACCCACGAGTTTTCAGGTCAATTGGAGAAGTTTTTCCCCCTCAAAAGGTCAAAAGACACCTCAAATTTGACCTTTCTGCCTCCTTTTCAGACCAGGTGCTGCGCACAGAGCAGTGTTGGGAGATTTGATTTTTGAGTAGGTAAATGGAATTCATTAAACACAACTCAAGTATTTTTTGCAATTAAACTCATCAATCTTTCCAATGAGCCATCACGGGGACAAAACCGATGCCAGGAAGGGATCCAAAACTCAGGTGCAACAGACCCTATTTTCTGCTAAAAAGGCGCTACGCACAGAGACTGTCTTTTGCCAAAAAGTCAACCAAAGACATTGATTAATGGAAAAATGGTTTTTAATATTTTTTTTGGACAAATCACTCCAGATTTGATTGAGGAGTTATATTTTTATATTTTCATTTATTAGCTTATCTACTATGTGTCTTGGGCCTTGCATGCTCATTAAGCACATAAATGACTTTTATGGCAGAATTAGGGTTTCTGGAAGCCTCTAATGGTTTCCACCTCCTCATTTTCTCCATAAATAGAGCATGAGGCTCTTATGTATTTGGTTGGATTTTGATGACTTATTCTCAAGTAATATATATTCTCTTGGAATTTTGAGAAGAATTTGATGTCTTGGAGCTCATGCATGCTCTGATTTGTTTGTTGATGGAGGAGGACTGTTTGTAGGATCCATAAGCCTAGTTGATGGTGATGTGTTTCTCTTTTGTTCATTTTTTCTAGTTTTTCATTATTTTTACATCTTTCTCTATTGTAGTAGGACAAAGAATTTAGACTAAGACATGTTTTCTGATGGCACCTTAGGTCTATTTGTCCTTCACTGCCTTAATGTTTTCTTCTGCTAGGATATGTTAGAGAATTCATCTTTTGCTCTCTAAGGATTTCCTGAGCTTGTCTATTTCTTGAATGGTTTAGATCAGTTGGTATCAAGCATGATTTATGGCTATCCCTGCATATTTTTTGCCACTAAAAACTCTGTTCTTGGAGTCATCTCTTTAAAGCACCATTACCTAGGTTTGTCAAAGAAGTTTGTTTCAATCATGATTTTTGCATTTTCTTAGCTAATTGTTTCAAAGAACCTTCATAACTATAATCTTATATGTTCAGAGTTTCTCTCCTATGATTGTAGTTATTTGTGCATCTTTAAGGTTTTTTGTTCTTGATAATGAAATCCATGAAAGTTTAATAAGTTTCTTGCCTTTCTGTATTTCATTTGAATGTTTGTCTTGGATAATTATCTTCTTTAAGTCTGAATCAAAGAGTTTAGGGTCTCCTCTGCCTTTGATTTTTCTCTATGCTTATGATTCTTCTTACTCCCTTAGTTTACGTATATGATAGAGAATTCTTTACTGCTCTTTGTCAAACTTTGTTTCTCAAAAATAATGTCCATCTCATGATCCTTCAAACCTCAAAGATCCACCAACAAAGCTAGATTTTCCCTACAATACTCTCTGCTCCATTTATGAACCTATCATGACCTTGTTAGACTCCATTGCCCAATGACTTGAAGTTTTCCTTATTTCTATCTAGTCTATCTAAGCATCATACCCAACCAAAAACAATCAACAAACCCAATATTTCATAACTAGCCTAAAATCAGCCCTAATCAGCAAACAAGTTCACATCTTTGCACCTAATAGAGAGATCCCTCTCTGAATTCAGGAAGGCTAGGTCCTTGGATTCCAAAGCTTGGTTTGATGTTACCCTTGTCCATTTGTATCTCAATCAATCTAGCAAATTATGGGGAGCTAACATAATGGTGATCACGGTGGGACTTCTGAGTAAATAGTTGCCTGAATACCTCTTAAGACTCTTTAGACCCTTAGTTTGACTTAGAAAATCCAGTGAATCTTCCATCTCATCGCCACACTAACATAATGGCGATCACGATGGGAATTTGAGTCAAAAAAATCCTAGGTATCCCTTAGGAATTCCCAAAATCTCAATTAAGCTTAGAAAATCAACTGGTAGCCAAGAGTAGAAACTAATTGCCTCACCATCCTAGCAAGATGATGACTCAACTAGAGGATGCTCATTGAAACCTTAGGGTTGCATAAGGAAACTCAGAAAACCAAAAATAGTCCCTAGATATATTTTTGTCAAAATTTGGTGGTGGACCATTATATACATATCCTCAAAATTACAAAAAATATCCACCTGGCGACTCCACTAGCCTCTAGTAGGCCTTTTTTCACCTCACTAGTCCCATAGGTTTTCCTAGGATTGGGTCAAATCAGTCCTAATCAATTTTAGGGCCTATTTATACCTTGTGTGAGTAAAATAAACACTAAGAGAGGTCAGCCTTCCAAAAACAGTCCCAAACATTTCAACCTCTCTGATTTTTTAGTAAGAGATCTGGCTTCACAAAGGATCAATACCAGATCTCACCCAGACCCAAATCCTCCTACCATAGTTGATGACCCGAAAAATATTTTGTGGAAAACTTCTAAAGCTGGAAACTAAACCACTGTTAGGACCATTCATAGAGAAATATCTGCACTAGAACACCTTACAATTTCACAAGATCCTCATTTTGACTTGCACCATACCAAGAACCTATTTAGGACCAAGTCACAAAGTAGGATTGACCAAACTGACCTTGAGCCCATAGATTTGCAGCAAAACTCCAATAGAGAAGCTTCTCCTTCCACTCCACCTGAAATTCAACTTCTCCACCACTTCAACTCTTTTCATCTAAAGTCTACTCAGAATCAGTTTTCTGGTCTAAGTACCTTAGCTACACCCATTCATACCACCATTGTGCAAAACACCTCACTCTATCCTACTGCACCACTCACAAACCCTCCCCTTGTAAATCAGCCTTTGTTTCCATTTCCTCCTATCATGGCAGCCTGGTATGCTCCATTGGCTCTACAACAACCACTATTACCTTTGCCAAACGATTATCAGTCCAAGATCCCTCACTTCATGGGGACTGAATCTATTACTTCCCAGAAACATGTAGATAGAATAAATGATACTTTTGACTACATGGAGATAGAAGAAGAAACCATGCAAATGAGGATTTTTGCCTATAGCCTAGGAGGAGAACCCAAGAAATGGTTTAAAAACTTAGCTCCCAATAGCATACATGATCTCCCTTCCCTCTACCAAAATTTTATAAACAAATGGGAAATCAAGAAAAAACCCCTCCAAATCCTTTCCGAATATAACAATCTTAAAATGAATCCGAGGGAAAGTGTTCAAGACTATTGCACTAGGTTTAACAGTGTTTACAATGCTCTCCCACCTCACATGAAACCTCCCCAAGGCTTAGCCTTAGTGAAATTTCTAGAGGGCTTTGATGTTGACATGGCCTATCAACTAAGGGAGAGAGATCCCCTAACTATAGAAGACATGCAAAAAGGGGTTGAGTGTGGAGGCCAACTTAATTGAGAAAAAAGCTAGGATGAGTTCAGAGAAGAGAGTAACCTATAAAGATGAAATGGTACCTTCTACCTCCTCTTCTGACACCAAAATTGACTCCCTAGTTAGGAAAATGGAGAGAATGATGGAAAAAATCAGTTTGAATGAGAGAACACCTCCTAGGGAAAACCAATTCAATCCTCAAAATAGGAATAGGAATCAGAATTTTAGAAGAGATCCTCCCCAAATTAGACAAAGAGAAAATGACCAACAAATTAGACCCCCTTTCCAAGACAACTATGTAGATGAAGAGGAGAGAGAGCTAGAGTAGTTGGAATAAGACCATGTAAATGTCATAAGTTCTGATGATGAGGATAATAATTTTCTTACTGAAGAAGAACAAAGGATTTTCTCTTCAAAACCAAATGAAAAATCATATGAAGATTCTGAAGACTATAAACTAGGATTTGAGACTGCCATAATGGAAGTCCATAGGCAATATGACCTTAGGAGAAAAAAGAATCAAGATGTTCCTAAAACAAATCAGTCAAACACTGCTGCTAGGAAAACTCATGAACATATTCCTAAAAAGATAGCGGAAAACACAAATGCTATGGCTAAGAAAGCTGATCTAAGCAAACTAAAAAACATTCAACCTAGTAATGATTCAATATGCCCTAGTACTTCAACTAGTGGCCCTGAAAAAACATTGTTATCCAAACCATCAAATCATAATCAGTAAATCAAAAAGGTCGAAAATTTTATGGTTGATAAAACTGATGTAAATGCAATAAAGACACCTCTGCCTTTCAGCTTTGAAAGAGAGATTTCCAAAATCAAGATAACCATGCCTCTCACTGAATTGGTAACACCAGAGGTATATAGATCCTAGATTTTCAAAGTGTTAAACATAGGTAATGATACTAACACTTTAAACTTAACTGATGATAAACCAGAGTTGTTGTTTGGACCTGAAGTGGAGGAAAAATATCAAGAAGGAGTTGTCCCTCCTTTCTATGTCAGCCTGAACATACATGACAAAATTATGCATAATGCTATGCTAGACTCCGGTGCCTCACACAACCTCATGCCAAAGGTGGTGATGGAGAGATTAGGCCTAGAAATCACAAAGTCTTACAAAGAATTGTACTCTTTTGATTCAAGTAGGGTTAAGTGTCTAGGCCTAATCAAGGATCTGTGTGTCAATCTAGCACAAATCCCCGCTAAAAGTCTAGTCATGGACATAGTTGTTGCTGACATCCCCCCAAAGTATGGCATGCTTTTATCTAGATCATGGGGGGCCAAACTCTAGGGTAGCCTTCAAATGGACATGAATTATGCCACCATCCTAGTCTTCAATCAAACAAGGAGGTTATACCGAGAATCCCACATGAAATATATGGTGAGTAGCATAGTAGGCAAAATAACACACCAGTTTATTCCATTCACTCAGACCTTGACTCATTCATATTGTACAATGAAAATGATATCAATGAACAAGTGAATGATAATGCAGGAGAACTAAGCCCTCCAAAACAGCCAAACCAACCCTCTAATGAAGAAAATGACACCCAAAACTCTAGCATCCCTAAAGTACAAAACAGTGACAAATATGAAATTGATACCCTTTGGCATATGAGCTTTGATGGCTCTTATGGTAAGGTTGGCTCGGGAGCTGGGGTTTGGATCGTCAACACAAATAAAGGCCATTCCTATAGGCTATATTTCCAATGCACTAATAACATTGCAGAATATGAGGCTTTCATTATTGGTTTACACTTAATTAAAGACCTCAAAGCTAAGAAAGTCTTGGTTCAAGGAGATTTGGAACTGATCATCAGACAAATAAAGGGAGAATATTCAGCCTAGAACCCTATACTGAGTGAGTATAGGAATGATGCCCTATATCTTCTCAAAACCATTGAGAAGTATGAGCTCACTTTCATCCCTAGGGCCCACAACTGCCTTGCCAATGAGCTTTCTTTTGCTGCCAGGCACAATTGCTCTTCACCCTATGAAAATAAACAATACCTCATCAAATTAAAAAACAGGCCTACTGTGCCAGACAACTGGAACCATTGGCAAGTGTTTGATAGTGATGAGAAAATAGATGATTTTATGCAATCCATAAATGAATTTGCAAGCACAAAACAGAGTTAAGATTTGAAAGAAATAATTTTGCTGAAAATGAAACTCCAAAAACAAAGATGTCCTTTAATGATGATATGAACCACATTCAAAATCCTTTTGTTGCAGAAATATTTGATAAATTAGATCAAAGAGGACTTGAGGTTTTGCAATGCAAATATGACACCTTGCCAAGAGGCCTTACACCATTAGAAGAGCTATTTGATTTTAATGATGTAGCTAAAAAACCCAAGATAGAATCGACTGAAACAAATGTAGAAGAATGTAACATTGGAGGGATGAAAGAGCACATAATAGTCAAGCTGTCCAAAACTCTCCCTCCTCACACAAAACAGAAATACATTGAGCTTTTTAAAGAATTTAAAGATGTGTTTTCTTGGGGTTATGAAGACTTGAAATCCTATGACACTAAAATCATTCAACACAAAATTCCTCTCAAGGAAAATCAGAAACCATTCAAACAAAAATTGAGAAGGATTAACCCCGTCTTGTTACCTTTAGTTGAGAAAGAAATAAAAATGATGTATGATGTCGGGATCATAGTCCCTATCAGATACTCAGAATGGGTGTCCAGTCTTGTGTCAGTTAGGAAGAAGACCAGGGAAATTAGGCTTTGCATTGACTTCAGGAATTTGAACAAGGCCTCCTTAAAGGAAAATTACCCCTTGCCTAAAATGGATCACATACTCCAAAAAGTAGTTGGCTCACAAAGAATCTCATTACTAGATGGCTTCTCAGGTTATAACCAAGTTCTGGTCTTTCCAAGTGACCAACTCAAAACTACTTTCACTACACCTTGGGGTACATTCATGTATGTTAAAATTCCATTCAGTTTAATGAATGTAGGGGCCACTTTCCAAAGGGAAATGGACATAGCTTTTTCAGAAGACATAGGTTACTTCATAGTCATATACCTTGATGACATCACTGTCTACTCTAAGACTGATGAAGAACACTTATTCCACTTGAGAAAAGTTTTTGAAAAGTGTAGAAAGTATGGCCTATCTCTGAATCCTAAGAAAACTTTGTATGGCCTTCAGGAAGGAAAACTCTTAGGCCACATCATCTCTGAAGAAGGAATCAAAATATATCCCAAAAGGATAGAAGGCATCTTACAAATCATTCATCCCAGAAACATTAAAGAGCTGCAATATTTCATTGGAAAGATTAACTTCCTTAGAAGATTCATCCCCAACCTTGCTGAACTCCTAAGGAATATCACAAACATGTTGAAAAATGAAGTAGGATTGAAGTGGAATATGGAAGCAAAACAATCTTTTGAGCTGGTAAAACAAGCACTCACAGAAACACCAGTCTTAATCAGTCCTAACTTCACCAAGGATTTTTACATCTTCTCATTTGCATCTAAACATACCATGGCAATAGTATTATTGCAAAAGAAAATCATGGGGCAAGAACATCCCATAGATTTCTTCAGCAAGGCCTTTAGGGATGCTCCTCTAAATTATAACATCATGGAAAATCAAGCCTTTGCCTTAATCAAAGCTTTGAAAGATTTCAGAGTTTATATTTTGTATTCAAATGTCATAGCTTTTGTCCCACACACAGTTGTCAAAGACATACTTAATCAAGACCCTGATGGTAAAAGGGGCAAGTGGATTGCTACTATTTTAGAATATGATTTAGAAATTAGACCCACCAAATTGATTAAAGGAAAAGGACTTGCAAAACTTATGGCTAAATAAAATTTCCAAGCTTTAGACATGAATATGGTTGATGTGTTAGAGGAGACAGAAGAATTTACAACTCCATACATTGAAGAAATGTTTTTAAATTCACCTTGGTATGTTGATATCATTTACGTGCTTCTTTATCTCAATGCTCCTTCTCTGTCAAAGACTAAAGTAGATTCTTAAAACAAAAAGCTTTAAATTTCTGCATTTTAGATGGAGTGTTGTACTAGAAGAGTTTTGTTGGTATGCTACTTAAATTTTTACTTGAAGATGATGCAGAAAAAATCATGCATGAATTACATGAGGGAGAATGTGGAGGTCACCTCTATTGGAAAACTACAGCCAACAAGATCCTTAGAGTTGGCTACTATTGGCCTACCCTTTTTCCTGATACTCACAAACTAGTCATGACTTGCCATAAGTGCCAAATCCTCGATGAAAAAAGAAAACTTCTACCTTTGCCCTTGCATCCCATCAGTGTTGAAGCTCCTTTCCAACAGTAGGGGTTGGAATTCATAGGAGAGATCCATCCTACCCCATCTGCCCAACATAAGTGGATCCTCACTGCCACCCATTACTTCACCAAATGGATAGAGGCCATCCCTTCTAGGAATGCCACTGATTTTGTTATTATCAAATTCCTTGAAACCAACATCTTGTCCAAGTTTGGTTGCCCTAGAAAGATCATCACCGACAATGCTGCTGCCTTTACATCTAAAAAATTGGTGGATTTTTGTTACAAATATCACATCATACTAGGCCACTCCACTGCTTATTACCCACAAGGTAATGGACTAGTTGAGTCCTCTAAAAAGAGCTTAGTGAACATCATCAAAAGGCTCCTAGAACAAAATCGAAGGGCATGGCATGGCAAACTAGTGCATGCACTATGGGCCGATAGACTAACCATCAAGAAATGAATTGATATGTCTCCCTATCAACTAGTATATGGTATGGATGCATTTTTCCTCACCTCTTTGGGATTTCTAGTCATGAAGCTCCTCCAAGAGGTACAATCAGAAGAAAATGGCATGCAAAGAAGACTGAACCAAACCATTCATTTGTAGCAGTCAAGGGAGGAAGTTTACAAAAGAACACAAGCAATACAAGACAACATCAAGAAAATTTTTGATAGGAGAACCAAGGCAAATTATTTCCAAATTGGAGACATAGTTTTGAAATGGGATTCAAGAAGGGAAGACAAGGGAAAACATGGCAAGTTTTAAAATTTATGGAAAGGCCCTTACATCATTCATTCAGTTAGGGGTAACAATGCTTTCTTTCTGCAAGAGCTGGATGGAGCTGAAATGTTTGGAGGTCCTGTCAATGGAAGGATGCTCAAACACTACTTTTGTCAAGATTCCTGAACTTTGCATATAGAAATAATTGTACATAAAATAAATTGATTAAGAAATAGAAAGGACGAAACCCCTAAAAAATAAAAATAAAAAGGAAAAGAGGGCAAGTTTTAAAAAGAAAGGTACAACCCCATACCCAAAAATAGTGATGCTGAAAGTGTGCAAGTCTAAATGCCACTACTTGTTAAAAGAGAGGTTTTGTTCAGTCATCTAGCCTAATCATGGTTGAACATGTTTTCAATTTATTTGCTGATAGGTTAGTGAAAGGAAGAAATTTTCAAAACATCTAATCTTGATTTATCAATAGGTATAGATTAGGAATGAAAAATGATGGTTCCACATGCTCAAATCTGAACCAAAGAGGAAAATAGGGATGCTTAACAAAAGACATATATTGCCCTTATGTTTCCTAAGTTTTCTTTGTACAAAAATAACACTTTTGTGTAGCTTGTTCTTATGCCACAACTCATGGTAAGTCAAATTTCATAATCCTGATTTTCCATGATTTCAATTTCATGTTAGTAGGATAGAGAATAAAGTTTGTCAAACAGCTTAATCTTGACAAATGAGTAGAAATAGGTAGAAAATAAAATGAGTTCATTAGCCTAATCTGAACTCTTGGAAGAGATAAGGGTACAATTAGATAGTTTGATTTTTTGTTTTTAAAAAAAAGAAAAAAATGTCAAGGGTTTGCCAATTCAAAAGCACCCAAGGAAGAAAAAAATGTTAGGCAAGTAGGTTGGGTAGGTACAAATGATGTTGATGTTAATAATTTTTTTCAGATTACTACATTCACAGCTTCAAGCAAGCATCAACAAATGAAAAGAGGTAAAAATATGCCCAATGGATGAGCCACTGGTCACCAGAAAGCCAGATATTTGAAGTTCTGGATGCCTCCTGAAAAGGAGCTGCCCTCCCCAAGTGGAGCCACTGTTAGTCATCAGTAAATTTTTTCTTCTCATGGATGACTAAAAAAAAAAAATTATCCTAGATTTCTAGAAACAAAGTTCATGAACATTGTGAGTTCTAGAAATCTCACTGCCTTCATTATCCTTAGGATAAATTTTCACTAGTTTATCATCCTTTCATGTCAAGGTCAGCCCGCTACTCCCAAAAGACCCATCATGGGCTCATGCTATTCATTTTCACCATGTCTGTTCACCTTTGGCCTCAATCCCACTGTTCTTGTGTTGCCCAACCCCTCCACTACTACCTAAGTTCACAAACCAATCAACTCTCTTATGTCTCCCAAATGCCTCAAGCATTGATGATCTCAAAACAATCTCTATAGGCTCTTTAGATAAATCAAGTACATTGGATTTTTTTTTAATCTTCAATACAATAGTTTATCATAAACTCTATCTCACACTTGATAGAGCCCAAGTTCTAGGTTTCAGTCTAAAATCCAAATCCCAGAAAGCCTCCACTAGGACACCTAGGGTTTTATGAGTCTTAGGGTGGATTTGGTACCCTTCAAGTCTCTATTTTTACCTACAAGGAGACTACTTTTAGAGAAGGAAAGGGACAAGTAACTTTGTCTTAAAATGATGAAGAGATCCTTCAAGGAAGGCCTTTGGTCTAAAGCATGAATCTAGTAAAGGGACAGCTACCCTTTGCTCACTTTCCTACCAAGAAGACTAAAAGGGCCATCATATCAGCTATGAGGTAAGGTAAAAGAGGAAAAAATCATCGCAAGAAGACCATCAGTGAAAAAGAGACAGCAGCAAGCATATGTTTTAGAAAGACCAAGGTTAGCAAATTTTTTTGGGCAAACAAGGAATCATTGCTAAGGGTTACAAGGGCAGAGGTCACCTGACTCCATCAAAGCACAAATTGAAGAATTTTCAGAAATTATAAATGATTTTTTGGTTTCTAAGAACTTAGAAAATAACACTGTTTATATTTTTCTAAGCAGCCCTAAAAACCCAAGAATTTGGAAAAATGACAAAATAACTAAGAAATGATGATGAAACCTCCTTCATCACAACAGATGGCTACCAGAGAGTTTCAAGCTACCTCTCTAGGGTTTTTAAAAAAATAGCACTGTTTCACCTGCACTAAAACGAGAAATGGCAAAGAGTATCAGTTTAAAGGGGCTAATCTCACCAAAGGGTAAAAGCAGAGGTTTTTAAAAGAAGATCAAAAAGTTGGACATAAATTGTTGTCAAAATGGCCTAAGAAGCAAGTATACCCCTGGTTTACATCTCAGCAGTAAACTCCCAACAAAGGCCTCCTTGTCAAAATATTATTCTGCAAAATATGACAGAGACATAAGTAATATTTTACAAAAATTGTCAAAAGTGTTTTTTCATAGCAAAATATCAGTCAAAGGCACATTAAAGAAAGTAGGGAGACACTAACTTTGTAAAAGTGGGTTTTTATTTTTAATTTAATTTTCAAAAGGACTATAAAGGGTCTCTTAAGCCTTTCCCCCACATCATTTTCCATTTCCAAAGTGAAGAAAGCCGTTGGAGGAGTTTTTAGAGTTTTCGTGCAAATTTGGGAGATTTTCACCGGCGCTACGCACCTGGCCTTCGGTGCTACGCACCGGAATGGGGCGGGTAGTGTTATTTAACACTACGCTACATGCCCAAAGCCTAGCGCTATGCACAGGCTCAAAAAATTCCAAAGGCACCCGAAAAATTCCCATATCTGCTTGGTGCTATGCTCCGACAACTCGACTGGCCCGGCGTTGCGCACAGGCGCAACACATAGACATATTCTCTCAAAAATTTATCTAAAGAGGTCAAGAACTCAAATTTTTGCCTCCAAACCTCCTGAAATCAAATCATAAGGCTGGTGAAATATTTTTTCCTCCTCCCAAACTTTCCTTTTTCTAAAAAAAAAAATAACGAAGACATCTACCAACAAAATTGGACCAAACCCTAGGCTACATAAAAATAAGTTTTTGAGTCTTTTTGGGTTAGGGTTTGCAAAGAAAATTTGTTATAGGTGTAAAAAGAGGACTAGGTAACTGTACACCAACCTCCAAACACTAAGTTAAAACCTTAAAAAATTAACCTTAGCGTTCATTTGCAAGAATTTTCCCTACACCAATAAAATCACCTATTTTCCCAAAAGCCCTCAAATAAAGTCCAAAGGTCCTACTATTATTTTTTTGGACCAATCACCATGTCAGAGAGAGAAAATCACACCAACAGTGATGAGAGCTAGAGGCCCACCAGGCCTAAACACCATGGAGGAAAGGAAAATAGGTTTGAGCCCCTAGACACCATTCAAATTACTTCCTCTCCTATGATCCTTTCATGCTTTCAGGATGTTGGGTGCTATAAATTTTATGAAAAGATCAGGCAAGTCAGCAGCCATTCAGACTTGACTAGATTGTTTGTCTTTAGCTTACATAATCACCAAGTTAACCTAGCAAGGGTGCAATTTGAGCTCTCATCTGAAATTATTTCCAAAGCAACATGTATACCAGACATTGGTGAAGTATGGTTCAAACAAAAGAAATTCGGGTTGAGTTATTATGAGCCCTACCTGAAACCCAGCTATCAACAAAATTGTAAGGTTGTTTTCCCTTTCTCCCACTTGATAGAAAGGTATGCTGCACTAATGAGGCAGATTATCAAGTTTTTCACATGTGAGGGGAGATACTCCGGGATCTACTCATATCATATAAGGTTATTGATGCACTTCACCAAGGTCAAAATGATGAACCTACCTTACTACCTTTTCCAAAGCATTGATAAAATGGCCTCAGTTGTCAAGAATAAAATTTATGACCACCAAATGCCGAGCCTTTTTCACCACTCCTTGATCAAAATGATTGTCTTATATCAGCTAGAGCAGCAAGGAATATCTTGGGAAACCTTCATCTCACATGATGTGTTTACAAACCCCTGAGCCTTCATTCAGCAGAATTTACCTTCCACTTCACAACCATCTACCTCCACTCCTCCATCATCTCTCCATGTTCCTTCTCCAAAAATAATTTCACCTCTTGTTTCTTCTCTAATATACCAAGTGAAGAGGCTGACACTAGCCCTAGTGAAGAACAAATGGATGGAAGCTGTCAGGAAGAAACTGAGACAGATAATGATGGCCAATAAGAAAGTAGTGAAGAATAAGATTATGAAAATAAAGAAAACAATGAAGAAGAGGGAAGTAGCATGAATAAAGCAGTGATGGCAAAGATGAAATTAGTGAAGGTAGCCACAAATATGAGTATGCTGATGAAGAGGAAAACAAAGCTGAAAATAGTGAACCAAGTGATGAATAAGAGCAGAAATATGAGGAAGAAGAGAAGCAAGATGAGGAGGAAATTTAGAAAAGTGCACAAGACAGTCAAGGAAAGACTCATGACAGTCATGAAAGTTGTCATGACTGTCTTGACACTAATCAGCCTATAAAAGACAAAAAAAAATCAAAGTGAGGCGAGTGCAGAAGATGTTGATCAATTTAAGGATCAAAGTGGTGACAAAACCACATTCAAAACTGCCATTGTTACCCCTCTCACATACACATAACACAAAGGGAGGAGATTTTTTTTTCTGCCTCTAAAAGGAAAAGGGCCATCTCCTCTCAAGCTGCCAAAACTTTGGACAAGGGCAAGGAAAAGATGGAAAATATTGAGCAGAAGGTATAAGTAAGAAGGAGCAAAAGGATCAAGAAGACTTCTCAAGGGACTCTTTTCATTGATCTAGATAGTAAAAATGAAGACCAAGAGATGAGTACTAAGTTGCCCCTCTTAGAAAAAGATGCAAAACATCGAGAATGGAAAAAGGATTTTGAAAGGGCACAAACGATCATATACTATTATAAAGAGGAGCATAAAAATTTCAAAGAGGTGAAGAGGGGCCTTTCCCTACAGAAGAAAATGGTCAAACATTATGCAAGGAAAAGCATGCTTGCTAATGCCAAGCTAAAGCAGGCCCTCATAGAGTTGGAAGAACTAAAAAGAACCAAATTACATGACAGGCTTGGGATCTTGTCTGATGCTTCTCAACAGGTATCTAAAACCCCTTTAGGCATCTCTCCACCAAATTTGAGGCAAATCGGGGAACTTTTTTTTTTTTCAAAATTTTGACCCCTAAGAGCACAACACCCTAGACGCTACGCACAAAATTGGTGCACCTTCAGCTCTCCAAGTTTAAATTTTTTGGTTTTTCACATCACCAACAGTCTACCCACGAAATTTTAGGTCAATTGGAGCAATTTTGCCCCATCAAAGGTAAAAAAAAACCTCAAATTTGACCTTTTTGCGTCCTTTTCAGACCAGGTGCTGCGCACAAAAAAGTGTTAGGAGGTTTAATTTTTGAGTAGGTAAATTACATTATTTCAGCACAACTCAAGTATTTTTGGAAAGTAGACTCATCAAGCTTTCCAAGGAGCGATCACGGGGCCAAAACAGATGCCGGGAAGGGATCCAAAACTCAGTTGCAACAGACCTTATTTTCTGCTGAAAAGGCACTATGCACAAAGACTGTCTTTTGCCAAAAAGTCAACAAAACACACGGATTCATGGCAAAGGATTTTTTTTAATATTTTCTTGGAAAAATCACTCCAGATTTGATTGAGGAGTTATGTTTTTATGTTTTTCATTTATTAGCTTATCTATTATGTGTCTTGGGCCTTGCATGGTCATTAAGCACGTAAATGACATATATGGCAGAATTATGGTTTCTCGCAGCCTCTAATGGTTTCCACCTCCTCATTTGATCCATAAATATAGAATGAGGCTCTTATGTATTTGGTTGGATTTTTATGACGTATTATCAAGTAATACATAGTCTCTTGGAGTTTTGAAAAGAATTTGATATCTTGGAGCTCATGCATGCCCTGATTTGTTTGTTGATGGAGGAGGATTGTTTGCAGGATCCATAAGCTTGGTTGATGGTGATGTTTTTCTCTTTTTTTCATGTTTTCTAATTTTTCATTAGGTTTCCATCTTTCTCTGTTGCAGTAGGACAAAGAAATTATACTAGGACATGTTTTTTGATGGCACCTTAGGTCTGTTTGTTCTTCACTGCCTTAATGTTTTCTTCTGCTAGGATATGTTAAAGAATTCATCTTTTCTCTCTAAGGATTTCCTGAGCTTGTCTATTTCTTGAATGGTTTAGATCAGTTGGTATCAAGCATGATTTATGGCTAGTGCTACATATTTGTTGCCACTAAATACTTTGTTCTTGGAGTCATATCTTTAAAGCACCATTACCTAGGGTTGTCAAAGAAGTTTGTTTCACTCATGCTCTTTGCATTTGCTTACCTAATTGTTTCAAGAACCTTCATAGCTATAATATTAGATGTTCAAAGTTTCTCTCCTTCTATGATTGTAGTTATTTGTGCATCTATAATGTTTTATGTTCTTGATAATTAAATCCATGAAAGTTGAATAAGTTTCTTGCCTTTTTGTATTTCATTTAAATGTTTGTCTTGGATAATTATCTGCTTTAAGTCCGAATCAAAGAGTTTAGAGTTTCCTCTGCCTTTGATTTCTTCTCTATGCTTATGATTCTTCTAGCTCCCTTAGTTTAAGTATATGATAGAGAATTCTTTACTGCTCTTTGTCGAACTTTGTTTCTCAAAACTAATGCCCATCTCATGATCCTTCAAACCTCAAAGATCCACCAACCAAGCTAGATTTTCCCTACAATACTCCTTGCTCCATTTATGAACCTATCATTACCTTGTTAGACTCCATTTCCCAATTACTTGAAGTTTTCCTTGTTTCTATCTAGTCTATCTAAGCATCATACCCAACCAAAAACAATCAACAAACCCAAAATTTCATAGCTAGCCTAAAATCAACCCTAATCAGCAAACAAGTTCACATATTTGCACCTAATAGAGAGATCCCTCTCTGAATCCAGAAAGGCTAGGTCGTTGGATTCCAAAGCTTGGTTTGATGTTACCCCTGTCCATTTGTATTTCAATCAATCTAGAAAATTACGGGGAGCTAACACTTTTATCATAATTTAGACTAATATATTTGGGACTCTTGCCTCGGGAAGAGGCCAAATAAGATGGTGAAATAAAACTTTCATTAAAAATAAAATAGGATCTTCAAACTTTTGAAATGTCATTTTCAAACTTTTCGAACTTTAGTTAAAAAAATGAAATGACTATCAGTTTTTGTGTGAGGTTAATAGAAAAGCACGTCGAATGATTACAATAATCCCTAAAATGCATTGAGCAAGGACTATTAAGATAATTGAGATTATAGTCAATGAATTGCAAGAAAAATAAAATTAAATATTTCCTAGATTATATTACTTGATTTTTAGTCAAAATCAAATTAATTGATAATCAAAAAAATTGGCAATGATCTACCTACCTACAACAAGGATAGTAAAAAAAATTGGCAATGATCTACATACCTACAACAAGTTTGTAGTTTAAATCATTTCTTTTAATAACAATATGTTATATTTATTAGAAATTTATAAAAATTAATTTAATGCCAACTTCATTTAGAGTTCAACCAATACTATAAGCATTTCACCCTTCGAAGTGGTTGGAGTAGTTTCTTGAATAGTTTCTTAATTTCCATGTTATCCCATCACACATTCATGACTATCATTCAACTTAGAAAACCCACTGGGAAAAACCAACAGATACCAAAGTGATATATCTTTACCGTAAAAATGTCTCACAACACTTGTTTTAATTCTTAGAGATTATCCGCCTCATTATGGTAGAAATATTTTGTCGACGACATAGCATAATGCCTATTAGCTTCTTCCCCTAATTCCCATGTTTATGGAGTTAGAGACAATAGTCAACAACTTTTCAAACTAAATTATAATCTAATAGTTAAAGAAACTATACATTTATTTAGTAAACTTTTATGTTAATTAAGTAAAGAAAAAAGATGGCATTAGAACACACAAAAGAATGACATGTCGGAACATTAATTAGCCAGCATTATCAAGAAAGAAGCTAATCTAAGACACTGTTAACTCAAGTTTGGAAGGTTATGTTCTAGCCAGCCCTAATGTAGCTTCATATGAGGTTCTCGCCACCCCTAGAATTCTATTTGTAAAGATTGTGAAAAACTAGTCATCAATCCTCTCTACTTATGGTTGTAAGAAATAGCTTAAAGTTAGCACTATTTAAAGCTTTAGAAAATGAAACTTTTATGATTGGAGAAGAAACTATCTACTTAAAATTTATGAAAACCTCGGACATACTAAAGAAATTTTACGAAATGAAAAAACCCATGTTAAAGACTCTACACTTATTGATAATGATTTCAGGTTGATCTAATGGCCCCAAAAGTGGGTAAATGATTTGTGAGAGTGGTTTGATTCTATTGAGTCCATAACAATAAAGAATGTATCCATAATATTATTACAGAACTTTGGCAAATTCAAATCATTTCTTTGTATATTTAATTAAATTTATCAAGTGCATTAAACTTATCATATCATATTTTAGCATTAATAATAACATAATGTTTATTTTTCATTATTATTTATAATTTATTATTAAAATAAAAATTCTTTTAATAAAAAAAATTAATATATTTTTTTATTTTAAACTTGAATTAACAAAAAAAAAATTAATTAACTAAAAAACAGCCACAATATCCCTTACATATTACCAAGATGATACACTATGGTCATCACAAATTTCATTGACGAAAATTTTCTTAAATTTAATAACTCAAACTCAATAACAATTGTTTTCTAATGCTTAGTATCTTAACACAATAATTTAACTCTTGTAACATTATGACCTTCATGGTGTGTATTTTTTTGGTGTATATGGTACAATGGTGTGTACCCTTCCATATAATGGTACATATTATTATTTTTAGTATTTTAAAAATTAAATTATTGAAATGTGATTATAGAGTTTTGCATAGAAAAAAAGAGCATGGTTCAATACCTGGACTTAATGGGTGAAATGTGTTTTTTCATACATGCATGTCAATGTCAATGTGGTTGTTATGCATGAATTGTGATGGTTATGGTTGTTGTGCATGAGTTCATAGTATGAAGTTAGCATTATCATGTATGATGTCGATATATTGATATGATTATGTATATACATGTATCGTGCTAATCTAAAACGATTTTGCAGATGAGATAGCCTCCCCTGAACTTCACTGGGGCGTGTTGATTACGTTTATATTTGGTTATATGACATGGTATGTTCGCAGGAAAAAAGGGATCAGAAATTATTATAGAATGGTGGATTACAGTTCATGAGATTCCCCTTATGGATCATATGAGCAGCTAAGAGTGGGGTACTCTCCTAACATAGCAGAAACCTTGAGAAGTTTAAAGGAAGAAATCTGAGGTTGCAAGGCAGATAATGATAGGATCATTCAGTCATAGGAAATTCTTGTCAGGGCACAAGAAAAACAAGCAGAGGTCAACAAATTTACCCTTTAGAGTTTTTCATACTTGCAGAGACGATTAAAACCATATGTCAATTATGGAAAATAGGGCATGAATAATGGGGCATATGGTAGCAGGTCTCATGGTGGGCTTAGTTTGGATACACCTAATAGGAGAGGCATTGGTTATGGGTTTTACTCTAGTTTTGGTTCATGCAAGTATCATGGTCACCATCACTATCATCCTTACAGGAGGATTGAGAGGGGATAATTGTCATATGAGTTCAAGAAAGCCAAGCCACCTACATTTGATGCAAAATTGAAGTATCCAGAAGATGAAAATGCATGGTTTCTTGGAATGAAGAAGTTATTCAAGTTGCATGAATATACAAAGAACATGAAAGACAAGATAGTTATTTTTAGCCTCAAAGTGAAAGCATACATTTGGTGGGAGGATGTGAAGCGTGCCAGAGACATCAAGATAAAGGAGTTGAGTTGGTATGAATTCAAGAGACTCTGTAGGAAAAATTACTTGTCAGAGAGGTACTACGATGAAAATTCCAAGGAATTTTATGAGCTCAATATGGGATCTATGATAGACGAGGTGTACAAGATTAAATTCCTGGAGTTCTTGAGGATGAGAAAATGAAAGTTCAGAGATTTATCAATGGACTTCCATTAACCTTTAAGGATCATATTGAGTATGATGAGCCTAGGTCACTGGAAGAATTCATTGGAAATTTTAAGTGCGGTTATGAGTAATCGAAGCATAAGAAAGAATCTAATAAATATTGTAAAGGGAATGACAAGACTAAAGTAAAGTGGCCACTAAAGAGAGAAACACCTTAAGATGAAAGTGAGAAGGAAAATGTTTCTCCTTACAAGAAGTTTAATGTAATTGAGAAGGGACATAGGTCACAGCCTGGAGAGAAGTAAAACAGAGGTAGTGGGCCTTTGCAGTGTTGGATATGTGGTAAGGATAATCCCAAGAAGGATTTTTCATTGTATCAGGGTGGTATACCTCATATCTATAGTGCTAAGGAGGCACAAACTTTTCGGGATTTCGGTTAGAGCATTCCTCTAATCGATGTAACATTTGATAACAAGTAGGAAGATCACTATGCCTCTATTATTGAGATGGAAGGTAAGCTCTATGATCAATTTGTTTCCATTTTTATTGAACCTGGATCTAATAGTAGTTATGTTAACCATGACCTGGTGGGTAAGTGTGGTTTGAGAAATAAGTGCATGCAGAGTCTTGGTTGGTGCATTTTTCTACAAGTACTTAGAAGAGAGCTCATCATGGGTAAGAGCTTGTGCATTTGAGCTAAATGGTATGCCTGCATCAACACATCTAAATATGATTCTATTGAGATCATACAATATGCTTTTAGGTATGGATTGGTTGCACCTTCACAGGATTAAGGTGGATTGTTATGATAAGGCTATTGACTGCTTCGATGATGATGGAGAGAAGAGAATATTGCAAGGGAAGAAGAAGCCTACATCGGTGAGAATGGTTACAACTATGCAATAAAATCGCAGTTGTAGGAAAGGGTGTGTATTTTTTTCAATGGATGTTTCTAGTGATAAAGGTAAGGATGTTGAGGATGCAAAGGTCTTGAAGAGGTATCCAATTTTGCAGCAATTTTAGGATGTGCTTCTAGTAGAGATATCGAGGTTTCCTCCTCAAATGGAAGTGAAACTTTTTATTGAGTTAGTACCAGGAGCAGCACCCGCATCAAAGACACCTTACGAGATGAGCACTCTAGAATTAGTGGAATTGAAGTCATAGTTTAAATAAATTCTTTAAGAGAGATACATTAGGCCAACTATTTTGCCTTTGGGTGCACCAATGTTGTTTTTGAAGAAGGATGGTACTCTCAGGTTGAGTGTTGATTATAGGTAGTTGAAAAAGGTGATGATCAAGAATAGGTACAAATTGTGGAGGATTGATGACTTGTTTGATTAATTGAAGGGATCAGTGTTTTATTGAAGATTGACTTGAGATCAATATATCATCAGGTACACATCAAATAAGAGGACATTTACAAGACTAATTTCCGCAACAAGTATGGGAATTATAATTTTTTTGTGGTTACTTTAGGTTTGACTAATGCTATAGCTACTTTCATGTGTTTGATGAATAGTGTGTTGCATCCTTATGTGGACAAGTTTGTGATATTATTAATTGATGATATATGATATATTCTAATAATGAGGAAGAGCATGTAAAACATCTATCAGAAATGTCAAGACTATTGAGAGAGCATTAAGCTTAGTAAGTGTAGTTTATTTCGGACAAAAGTTCATTATTTGGGGCATGTTGTTTCCAAGGAATGTATAGTAGTGGATTCGGAAAATATTAGAGCTATCATGGAATGGGTAGCTTCTAGGAATGTGGATGAGGTCAAATCATTCATGGGGTTAGCAGGTTATTACAGGAGTTTCATTAGGAACTTCTCACATATTTTCAATCCTATTACATCATTGCATATAAAATTAAATAAATTTGAATGGAAAAAAGAATGTGCATCTAGTTTTGAGCAGTTGAAGCAGCCAGTTACAAATTTTCTAGTTCTAAAAATTGCAGATCTAGATAAATAGTTTGTGGTGTGTACATATGCTTTCAAGAGAGGAATTTGTAGAGTCTTGATAAAGCAGGGACAAGTTGTGGTGAGCCCTGGTATTGCACCAAGAATGTTGCAACTCCCAAAGGCTACTCTACTTTACTTTATCAACCCAAGGTTCGTACAAACTTGGAGGTGACAGTGTTATATACACAACAAATGTATTCTACTCATGTCATCCTCTTCTGAGTCCTACGAAAGGGTGCTATTTCTAGGGTTTATAAGTCGTCTCTCACACTTCTGAATATAGACCTAGAGCTACGAGTGATTGAAAGCCATAACTCTATCAGCAATCAAAGAACTATTATATAGAAATGAAGTACATCTAGCTACTCTTCAAGGAAATAAATCTACAAATTAAGCTATGGCAAGAAATGGAAGAAAACTAGGCATATTCATGACGTAAATTGCTGAATTGAAATTGCAGAAAGAAGACTAATATAATCACACATTGTTGGGCCAAATGGTTAACCACACTATGTCTAATTCATTCTTTAACTATCATGATTTTACTCATGCATCTAATCATGACCTAATTACGCTTGTAAATGCATTTTTTTTTAGCAAGGAGGAGAAATTCCTAAGGTGGATTAGGAAGTTCTTGAACTCATGGATGCAGGGTTGAAGGTGTCTTGATGGTTTTGGCAGGTTTGGATGAGGTGGATGATGGTTTTTGGGCTTAAGGAGAGGCCCACAGGTGCTGCTATAGGAAATTCCTGAATTTCTACAAGAAACATTCCGAGGGAAATATGATGCCAAAAATGATGGATAAAAGCATAGGGCAGGTGTAATGAAGGATTATTTGGATGAATGAAAGGTGGAAAACCCCTTGGTCAAGCTCAGAACCTCTTGATAAGCTCATCTTGCACTTCTAGGGTTGCTCACGGTGTGAAGGTGAAAATCTTAAAAACAGGGCTAAAGGCGATTTGATAAAAAGAAGGTCGTTGATGGATGAGAAATGAAGCTAAGGGTGTTGGTGAATTTCTCCTTTGTTGTTCTACCTTAACCTACAAGAAAACTACTTGTTCATGCAATAAACATTGGCAAATATATGATTAAGGAAATGGAAAAGTTGAGTTTAATTTGGAAAGAAAACCTACTTAAGCATTCAAACAGAAATCTAACTCAGTATTCTAGACATGTTCATGACACTACATCAACCTAAATATTCTTTCAAAGAAATCATAAGCTAAAGAGAAAATTTTGCATGTGGTGAAGATTTGCCCTCCTCAAGCTCCAATGAAATAGTTGAGAGAGGGAGGCTTGACACATAGCTTTCTAAGTTTATAAGCTATTCTACCAACATTTATGCAAGCTTAACTACAACAAAGACAAATGGAAGCAAACTAAAAATAGTGAATTGAAATGTAAGAAAACTAGCTGAAACTCATAAATCAAACTAGCTACAATGACATAAAATAAGAATGAATACACATGAGATACTAAGGACAATGGATTGGGCCCTAACACACAAGCCTAGCCCTCTGAAAATAAATCAGTCAAGGAAAATTTGAATACTCATCTTATTGCATGAAATAGTCTCATTACATAATCATAAAAGTATCAAAAACCTATTACAAGAGCTAAGAGTCTATTAGCTTCCTTAAGAGTTCGAATCCTAATGAGCTCTTGCTCAACCCTATTTAACCTGGAGGGCAGATACCAACAACTCCCAAAAAAGTAGGTGATGTGTCCTCTTTGACTAAAGAGAAGTGGAGCTTTGGTGCGCTTGATCTTCCACTTGCTTGGTTTCCTTTGTTTTTTATTTGTTGGAGGGAATCTCGAGGATCCCTTGGCTTCCTTTGGGAGTTAAGGAGGTGGAAAATCCCCCTAGAATATCTATGTGTTGTCTACTCCAATATTTAATTACAAATCTTCATAAAAAGTATAATATATTCGTGATTATATTTCATTTAACCCATATTAGGCATTCAAAGTATGGCAAGCCTTAATCACCATCTACACTAGCAACATAATACCATAATATAATTTAAATGTGAGAAAGAGAGACATAATAAGGCTAAAAAGGTGACAGTTAACCCCTCCAGTTGTACCTAATGATGGATCTCATCATCACCCCCCTACCAAATGGTTTCTCATCCTCTGAACAACTTAGTCCTCCTTCTGCATCTCTTTCAAAGATTTAATGGACCCTATGACTTCCCAAGGAATAAGTGTGGGAGTCCCTTCAGGAGGGTAAACCTGAACATTCTTTTCTTCTTCCTCCCATTCTTTGTTTTTCTCATCTTGTTTTTTCCCATCCCTCAATCCTAGCAGCAAGGGTGGACTAAGTTTCAAACCAAGCCACTCAATCTTCTTGGCATGCGTGGCCCTTTTTTATAATGGTTCCCTTTCTAGAGCACTTATACATCTCTCTGGTGTGTGGTATTACATGTTTCTGAGACTGTGAGGGAGGATATTCCATCTTCTTTTACTATACATTATGCATTCATCTCCCAACAACCTAGAAACATCATCAAAATGGGCCATGGCTTGTGCTTGTGTGCTGAGGTACTTTTCTGCAAGTGCATCATCCTTTTCTATCTTGAGATGGTTTTTTATGATTCCCCTAAGGCTGAATAGTTATTCCCTAATGTGTAGAGGATGCATGTTTTCTCTCCTCATTATCCTCCTTACTTCTTGTGCTCTAGCTTCCTCACTTACCATCCAAGAGGCTAATTCCATTAACTGCATGTCTCCCATTCTATGATTAGGGTTCATGTTTGTTAACACAATATTGTGCATGTAGAATTCTTTCATCTTTGCCTGTTTTGCCATACTTTAATGGCTACAAAAGTCAATGAATTGTCTACAGTTCTGAAAAGATAAGGATCCATGAGAGGATAGTGTCTTGGATATGAAATAAGAGTCATTGTTCTTTGAGGTAGAATGCATAGGAGTCTGATGGATATCTATGTTTAATGGCCTCCATGCACAAATCTGCCATGGAGGCAATTTGTTTGTCTTTTTGTTGAATTTGATATTTCAATCTTGAATTCTCTGCTTGGGCTTCCTGAAGCTACTCTTTCAATATGGATTCTTTGAGCCTAACATCAAACAAATCCATTCCAAACTTAGTCACTTTTTCCTCCATGAACCCTATGTCCTGCACACCTTTGGTTGTATTAATCTTCATCCAATGATGGGTGTGTGCCCTCTCTCTTCCAACTGATAGAATAAAGCTATTGTAAACTTCTGAGGAATCAATCTGCCCCCTTCAATAAATGTATAGTAGGATCTGAGATTTGGTTGAGGGCTAGGGTGTGACACTATTGATACATCTTTGGGGACAGGTTTTGGTGAGGTAGGCTCCTCCTTGTCATCTTTCTCTTCCTCCCCCCTGTCATCTTTCCCTTCATATTGTACTTTTTCCTCAACTTCTTGGGCCTCTTACCCATCCATGGGTGTATTTTCTCCCTCATCAAAGGCTTATTTATCTAATTATGGGTCTACTAGAGTTTACTATAGAAAAGACAGAGTTTCCTATAGAAGACTCTATTTTTCTTGTGGAAAACCCTCTCTTTCTTGTTTTCCCTTTTTTTCTGTCTTTTGAGGGTCTGTGGAGGTTGGTAGATGTGTAGTGGATGCCAACCTTTCTGAATGGCTTCTTATATAGGTCACATGGGTCCTCACAAGTGAGGTGACCTCTTGAAACTTTCCTTCTTTTATCCTTATTTCATCATCCTTCTTGGGTGACTCCTCAATGGTAATAAGGATTTTAGTGGGAGTCTATGGTCTCCCCTGCCTCTCCCTTTGGCTCTTCCTAGTCCTAAAATACATGGGTGTTTTTCTCTTCCTATTTGCTTTCACTGGTGTGATCAAAGTGGCTATGGTAGCATCCACTACCTGATCTGTTATCTCTAGTGATATGTTGGTTTGTTGAGGAGAGGTATCAGTGCCTAGCATAGGGTCCAATATTTCCTTCTCCTTTGTCTTCTCTTATTTCTTCCCCTTAGTCTCTTCCTTCTCTATTTCATTTCCCCCTTTTTATTTTTCTTTCTCTGGTTCTAATATCTCTGTGTTTTCGGTTTCAACCTCCATATCTTCTTCTTCTTCCTCATCTTCAACCTCATCTTCTTCTTCTTCTACCTCTCTCTCTCTAAGGCTCTAGGAAGAGGTTTTTCCTATTTGGGTAGCTATGAAGGCTTCCCTATCCATGCTTATGAATGAGCACCAAGACACAGGGAGGTTTAATCTGCTGAGACCAACACTCATTATCAGTTCGATAAGGCCATGATGAGCCAAATGCTGGCATTTCCTTTCCCTCGCATTTTTTCTCATATATGTTATTGAGTTCAAGAGGAAATGAGGGATGCTCAATATTTTCTCTAGAGGTATTTATCCTTGAAATCTAAGTCCATTCAATAACCTAAAATGGTATCCATAGACTGCACTAAGTCTACCTTCCCAGGAAATGAATTTCATGATATGGAAGGCTACTTCATCCCAGGGGTATGGAAGGCTTTCTCTCCTCACTCCATTATTGTCCTCAACAAACTCTTCTCCTGGCAGAAAGAATCTTTCTTTTCTGCAGTGTTTGGAATCATTTCCTTAATCCACTTGACTCCTAAGGGAAAAGTGGTGATTTTGCTGATTAGTTCAAGTGAAAGTGTGATGGCTAGGCCCCTAACCAAAGTGGTGGTTGTATCCTCTAAGTGTGATTTCAAATCCACTGCAAACTCTCGAGCTATATCCTCATCAAAAACCTTTAGAAGCTCGAAGAAACCTAGCCATTGGTGGTTACTGAAAAACTCCATTACTTGAGGATGTAGTATTATTCTTTTAATATTAGTGGGCTCCCTTATGTTAAATCCCCCTCCCATTTTTATGGTTGTGATAAGAAGGTGGTAAGATGGTTTTTTGTTTGATAGTTACTTGTGAAGAGGTCTTGGAGATTATGGTCTCAAACAAATTCATATTTCACCATTTAATTCCCAAATTATAACTGACTCTGTGTAAATTTCATGGATAAATTGCAATTTTGGAGGGTGGAAACCACTTACCTCTATCCTCTGGTGTTTTTGTTTGGGATATGGTGGCCTTAGGAGGTAATTTCACCCAAAGGTGACTATGCTTTTCTCTCCTTATCCCTGTTTATCTTCATGTGTAGTTTCATGTAGCACTTCATTGTTTCTTGTAGCACGAGGGTGAATGCAAGCTCAAACTTAGCCTTTAATGATGCTTCTCTCTCTGATGGCTCCTCTGACTTCTTATTCTCCTACTGCTCTATAAATTCTCAACGGAGTGGGTATAATGAGCCAGATCTTACCTTTATGGTATTTTTAACAAAATTTGGAGCGGGGTGTTGACTTGTCCTTGGCACGAGTTTTCCTCTTTGGGACTGTTGGTCCCACTCTAGTTAATCATTTCCCCAGCCTTAGAATCGCTTCCTTGTCCTTGTTCACTCCCCCTTAACTAATTTTACCTGCCCAAGTGGCATGTGCACTTAACATTTCATTAAGTTTAACTTTACAAAGGTGGCCGCAGTTAACTGGCCACCCTTTTTCCTTTTAAGTCTCCAAACCTCAACATTGAATTACTTTGATCATTATGAGTGCGTAGTTAGAGGTAAAGGGCCATACCTAAGCCTACCTGGTGCTGGTGTGTTACAGACATGATCTGGTGCAGGGAGTTTGAGTTTGGTGTTGCAAACATGATATTTCTCTTGCTGTGTTTTTATTTTTTTTATTTTCTGAGTGAGTAGCTAGTTTTCTTTATGAGTTTTAGCTAGTTTGCTTACATTTCAATTCATTGATTTTAGTTTTCTTCCATTTTTCTTTTTTCTAGTTAAGCTTGCACAAATGTTGGTAGAATAGCTTATAAACTCATAAATTTGTGTGTCAAGCCTCCCTCTCTCATCTCTTTCATTGGAGCTTGAGGAGGGAAGATCTTCAATAAAGGCGAAATTTTCTCTTTATTTTATGATTTCTTGGAAAGAATAGTTAGGTTGTTGTAGTGTCATAAAAATTTCTATAATACTGAGTTAGATTTCTTTTTGAATGCTTATGTAGGTTTTCTTTCCAAATTCAACTCATATTTTCCATTTCCTTCATCATAGATTTGTCAATGTTTGTTGCAGGAATAGGTAGTTTTCTTGCAGGTTCAAGTAGCACAACAAAGGAGGACCTCACTAGCACCCTTAGCTTCAATTCTCACCCATCATCAGTCTTCTTTCCATCAAATCACCTTCATCCCTATTTTTAAGATTTTCACCTTCACATCGTGAGCAACCCTAGAAGTGCAAGACGAGTTTCTCAAGAGGTTTTCATCTTGACCAAGGGGTTGGCCACCTTCCATTCATCCAAATAGACATACATTCCACCTCCCCTACGCTTTTATCCATCATTTTTTGCCTCAAATTACACTCGAACTATTTCCTGTGGCAATTCAGGACTTTCCTGTAGCACTACAGGAAACCTGTAGCATCACTTCCACTGAGGTTTTCAACCCACAAGCCTGCCTTGGGTGCCTCTAGGAGGTTTTCACCCAAGGATATTTTATTATTTTTTCTTTTCCATTTTTTTTTTTTCTCCATGATTGCCTCATGAAGGTTTTCAACCCTGGAGTTGGCCTTGGACACCTCAGAGAGGTTTTCACTCATGCCTCTTTATTTTTATTTTTTCCCTTTTTTTCTAGGAGGGGGAGGCACTGGAAACTATGGAGTCTCCAATTACATACACCTCCCTATTTATGGAATTTATAAATTCAGCACTAGACAGGGGATTTTTGTAACCTTTGAGCCTGTAACCATTGACAAGCAGGGGAATACCCTCCTTATCTATGGTCCTAATCTGATTCATGCCATTATCATAGAATTTGTCCAATTTATAGGATCCCAGCCATCTTGTCATCAATTTTCCTTTGAAATCCTTGAACCTTGAGTCATACAGCAACACCCAATCTCCTTCTTGAAAGGTCTTCTCCTTGATGTGCTTGTCATGCCAGACCTTCCTTTGCAGCTGAATCACTTCTTTGTGAAGGAGTGCTTACATCATGAACTCATCCAACCCATTTAATTTCAGCAACCTTTCTTGTTGGGAATTTTTTATATCCATGTCTAACTCAGTTTTCATCCTTAATTTGTTGAACTCAAACTCAATTGAAAGCAGAGATTTCTTCCCATAGACAAATTCATAAGGAGTGAACCCTAATGTTGTTTTCTAAGTAGTGTTGTAATCACAATTAACTTCTACCAATCTTTACGCCCAATATTTCATATTGTTTCTCACGGCCTTGGTGAGTATATTCTCCAAGGCTCTATTGGTCACTTCCACTTGGCTATTTTCTTGAGGGTGGTAGGCAGTGGAAGTCTTATGCTTTATCTTGTGCCTCCTTGAAAGATTCTCAATGAGATGGGATGTGAATTTTTCTCCCTGATCAGTGACTACCTCTCCGGTGTATCCAAATTTGTATAACACATTCTCTCTCATAAATTCTACTACCTTCTCCTTGGTTACTACCTTTACAACTTTTGTTTTAGCCCACTTTGTTAGGTAGTCAGTGCAAACTATGATATACTTTTTCTGGCTAGATGGTGGATCAATGGGTCCAATGAATTCCACATCCCACTTTTCAAATGGCTCTAGAGCAACCTGAGGGAGAAAAGGCATCTCATCCCTCTATGTAGGTTTCCCCATCCTTTTTCATTCTTCACACCTAGTAGTGTATCTTCTGACATCTCGGTGAAGGGTATGCCAATAGTAACCTACCTTCAAAGCTTTAAAGGTTGTCCTTTTTGTAGCAAAGTGGCCTCCACAAGGGCTATCATGACATGAAAAGAGGATGTCAAAAACTTCTTCCTCCCTCACACATCTCCTGATAATTTGGTTAGGGCCCAACTTGAAGAGATTTCCCCTGATCCAAGTGAAAAGGGTCTTTTTTCTGATGATCTTGATCTTCTCCTTGGATGAGGGGTTAGGAGGGAAATTTTCAGCAACCAAGTACTTATCTATGTCAGAAAACCATGGAGAGAGTGCTGAGATAGCAAAGAGGTGTTCATCCGGGAGTTGGTCATCCACCATTCCTTCTTCATTTATAGGTAGAGCAAACCTAGATAAAAAATATGCAGCAACATTATCCTTTCTAGGTTTATCGACAATGGTTAGGTCAAACTACTGTAATAGTAAAAAGCATCTAATTATTATAGCATTAACATCAGGTTTTTTCATTAAATATTTGATGGTTGCATGGTTAGTGTGTAAAAATTTCTGATAACCAGTGATATAATGTCTAAATTTGTTTAAAGCATGGAAAATGGCTAACATTTCATTCTCTATGACATTATAATTGAGTTTAGCCTTGGACAAGTTCTTACTGATGAAATAGATTGCGTAAGGTAATTTGTCTTCTAACTTCCCAAAGGCTACCCCACAGCTTTATATGATGCATCTGTTGGGTTTTTGTTATATTATTTCCACAACTAGTCACGCGGGGGGGGTGTGTAACAGGGGGGTGATAGCCCCCCCTGTACGTTGTGTCAGACGCAACTTACGGGGTGGTCATAGGGGGGCAGTAGCCCCCCCTATCGGGGTCCGGGGCAGTGCCCTAGGAAAAAAAATTTGGTCCTTATTTTCCAGTGGGAAGACCCGCCCATGGTTTTGTGCATGGGTTTGCACATGGTTTTGGGGCATGATGGTTTTCGACCCTTGGTATTTTGTATATCCGGTCAAGGGAACTATGGTTATGTTCTAATCCAGGGTTAATGGATTGGGATTTATGTATGCTTCGGCATGTATATATATGTGTTGTAACACTAAAAGGAATAAAATGAAAAATCAAGCTAGTTGTCCCGATTTGGGATCCAAGGGAAAATCTCTATGTATATCTGTTTTATGTTTTATGCTCTCGCTATTTTTTATTTTATATTTTTAAGATTCGTTTGCAGCTAATTTTTGTACAGGGTTAAAACCTACATTTGATATCAGAGAAATTTTGGCTTCAAGGGGATGCCTTTGCTGCTAAGGGGTTTTTTTCTCGGGCCTGAGGAAGACTCTATTTAGTGGGAGATCTGTGAGATCGATTCTTGCGGTGAAAGAAGATGGCAAGCGGCGAGAAGATAGAGATCGAGAAATTTAATGGTCATAGTTTTGAGTTGTGGAAGCTCAAGATGGAAGATCTACTGGTGGATAAGGACCAGTGGATCGCGGTAGGTCTGGGTACTAAACCAACGGAAATGTTAGATGAAGACTGGAAGAAACTAGATCGAAAGGAAAAGAGCACAATACGGTTGTGTGTCTCAGATTCAATATTGTTGAATGTATCTGGGGAAGCTACAGTGAAGACCTTGTAGGACAAACTTGGGACTTTGTACCAATCTAAGTCTCTGGTGAATAAATTGTTCCTGCAGAAAAAGTTGTATAACCTCAGGATGAAGGATGGAGACTTGGTGACAGAGCATCTGAACGCCTTCAATACTGTGGTAAGTCAGCTGTCATCTACTGATATTAAAATCTTAGATGAAGATAAGTG
This sequence comes from Pinus albicaulis, assembly GCA_034641835.2. Classification (NCBI taxonomy): domain Eukaryota; kingdom Viridiplantae; phylum Streptophyta; class Pinopsida; order Pinales; family Pinaceae; genus Pinus; species Pinus albicaulis. The sequence continues at coordinate 415,101,742 of CM076580.1, forward strand.
CATTAGTTTTTTGTGTTCTCTACCAGACTCATGGGACAGTCTGGTTATTGCAATAGGTAGCAATACAACTACCTTGAATTTCGATGATATTTTCTTAGCCTTGTTGTTGGAGGAAATGAGACGGAGAAATATGGAGGGCTAGAATGGAGATTCCTTATCTGTACAAGGAAGGTCCAAAATAGAAACAAGAATAAGGTTTTGAGTGGGAGATATAAATCTAGAGGGACATCTAAATCTCCTGGAAAGTTTGTAAAGGTGTGCTGGAAATGCGGAAAGGAAGGGCACTACAAAAAGGAATGCAGATCTAAAGCTCCTAAGAAAGGAAAGGGATCTGATGATGCTCCTTCTACAAAGGCAAAAACCACCTCAGATGAAGTTGGGGATGTGTATTTGGCTTCTTCTTCAAATACACATGTAGATCATGAGTCATGGTTGATTGACTTAGGTGCATCCTTTCACTTCACTCCTCGTAGGGAGTGGTTCTGCGAGTATAAGAAATATGATGGCGGTGATGTCTTCTTAGGTGATGATAGGAAGGCCAGAATCGTCGGACATGGAAAATTAAAGCTGAAGCTGCAAGGTGGAAGGATTAGAACACTTCCTGGTGTTCTGCACATTCCTGCATTGGCCAAAAATCTGATTTCTGTAAGCAAGATGGCTAATGCAGGTGTAAAAACAATGTTCGAGAAAGATGCATGTAAGACGGTTCGGGGAGCATTGGTATTAATGCGGGGAGTTCAGATTGGAACTCTATACAAGCTTCAGGGTAGCACTATTATTGATGGGTGCAACAGTTTTGTGGTTCCTGAAAGTGGAACGGAAAGCCTAGCGGTCTCTGGAGAAAATACCATGCTATGGCATCAAAGGCTTGGACATATTGGAGAGAAGGGCATTTGGATAATGCATGGAAATGGTATGGTAGAAGGTATGTCTAATAGCTCTCTGGACTTCGATTTATGTGAAGATTGTGTATATGGGAAGCAGAATCGAGTGAGTTTTCCTTCTGGTGCTAAGAGGGCAAATGAGATATTAAAGCTTGTGCATAGTGATGTGTTTGGACCTATGTCAGTTCCATCACTGGGTAAGTCTGTGTACTATGTTTCATTCATAGATGACTTCTCAAGGAATACATGGACATGTTTCTTGAGGAAGAAATCTAAAGTCTTTGACAAATTTAAAGAATTTAAGGCTCTGGTGGAAAACCAGACAGGGAAGAAGATAAAGGTGTCGAGGACAGATAATGGTGGGGAGTTCTGAAAGAAGGAATTTGAAGAGTTCTGTAAGAAGTGTGGTATAGCATGATAGAAGACTACTCCATACACACCTCAACAAAACAGAGTTGCAGAAAGAATGAATAGAACGTTGATATAAAAGGCAAGAAGCATGCTCAGTGGTATCTGGGTAGGACAAGAATTATGGGCAGAGGCAGTGGAGACTGCATGTTACTTGGTTAATAAATCACCTTCATCAATGTTGGAGGATAAGACTCCACATGAGGTATGGACTGGTAAGAAACCCTCTCTTTCACATCTGAGGGTATTTGGATGTGATGCATATGTACATGTTCCAAAGGAGAAAAGGACCAAGTTGGATAATAAATCTCAAAGGTGCATCTTTATTGGGTATAAGGATGGTTTAAAGGGTTACAAGCTTTGGAACCCAGAAACAAGGAAGGTTGTGTACAGCCGAGATGTGGTGTTTAGAGAAGTCCTACCAAAGGAACCTGAGAAGATATATTTTGAGCTAAAGGAGGATGAATCAGACTCTACAATAGAATAGGCCTCAAAAGAAGAAGAGCCACAAACTCCAGCTGTGAGAAGATCAATTTGGGAAGGAAGACAACCAGAAAGGCATCTATCCGCTTCTATTAAAATTTTTCTTTAACTATAACTCATGTATTCTAACCATCAGTGAGGCAGATTCAGAGATGGAAAAACTTCCGGAAGGAGGCCATGGTTGATGAAAATGGGTATCCTTGTATAAAATCAGACATGGGATCCGGTGGGAGTTGTCGGTCAAGGAAGCCCATCAGGAGAAAATGGGTGTTTAAGAAGAAGATGAATGTAGAGGGCAAGGTGGAGAAATACAAAGCTCGGTTGGTAGAAAAAGGTTATTCCCAGGTGCCGGGAATTGATTTTGGTGATATTTTTTCTCTTGTTGCCAAAGTTACTTCTATTAGATTACTTTTATCTGTTGCTGCTGCATTTGATTTTGAGGTAGAACAGATGGATGTGAAGACAACATTTCTTCATGGGGATCTGGAAGAGGAGATATACATGAAACAACCTGAAGGCTTTATGGTGAAGGGGAAGAAAGAGCTGGTATGCAGGTTAAAGAAGTCTCTGTATGGGTTAAAACAGTCACCAAGGATGTGGTATCAGAAATTTGATACCTATATACGAGGAATTGGCTTCACCAGAAGCAAGGAGGATCACTGTGTTTATTTTAAATTAATTGGTGACCATGTTATTTATTTGGTCTTGTATGTGGATGATATGTTGTTGATTGGAAATGACAAATAAATTATCCAAGATTTGAAAACTCAACTGTTCTTCAAATTCGACATGAAGGATCTTGGTGCTGAAAACTATATTTTGGGCATGGAAATTAAGAGAGATTAGGCAAAGAGGAAGCTCTGGTTAAACCAGAGGAAGTATGTCGAGACTATATTATAGAGGTTCAATATGCAGAATAGTAAATTAGTGAATGTTCTGATTCCTGTAGGTACAAAGTTGTCTGCTGAACAATGTCCCAAGACACAAGAAGAAGAGGAGGATATGTCTCGTGTTCCATATGCAAGTGCAGTGGGTAGCCTGATGTATGCCATGGTCTGTACTAAGCCAGACATTTCACGTGCAGTGGGAGTATTGAGCAGGTTTATGTCAAACCTAGGGAAGGAGCATTGGACAATAGTGAAGTGGGTTTTCAGATATTTGCGTGGCACTAGTGATTATGGCTTGTGCTACCAGGGAAGACCAGGATTGGAAAGAGTGTTGGACATTCATGGTTTTGTTGATGTAGACTGGGCTGGAGATCTGGACCAAAGGAGATCTACAAGTGGGTATGTGTTTATCCTATTTGGAGGTGCAGTCAATTGGATGAGTAAAAGACAGTCTGTAGTGGATCTTTCAACTACAGAGGCAGAATACATGGCAGCCACTCATGCAAGCAAGGAAGTAGTTTGGTTGCAGATATTGTGTTCAAGTATGGGGTTGGTGCAACAAGCTATAAGGATAGACTGTGATAGCCAAAGTTCAATTTTCTTGGCTAAGAACCATGCTTATCATTCAAAGACAAAGCACATTGATGTTCAATATCACTTTGTGAGATATATGGTTGAGGCTAAAAGGGTGTTGCTGGTAAAGGTGGACACTTTGAAGAATGTTGCAGATGCATTAAAAAACTCTGTGAGCACTAAGAAGTTATCTTGGTGTAGAGAAACAATGGGTGTTGCAAAGCTGGGCTAATGACTCAACTCTCCTGTGGCCCCCTACGGAAAGAAAAAAACAAGTGGGAGAATGTTGGGTTTGTGTTATATTCTTTCCATGACTAGTCATGCGCGGGGAGGTAACAGGGGGGCGATAGGCCCCACTGTACGTTGTGCCAAGCACAACATACGGGGGGGTTATAGGGGTGGTAGTAGCCCCCCCGTTGAGGTCTGGGGCAGTGCCCTAGGAAAAAAAAATTGGTCCTTATTTTCCAGTGGGCGGACCCACCCATGGTTTTGTGCATGGGTTTGCACATGGTTTTGGGGCATGATGGTTTTTGACCCCTGGTATTTTGTAGATCCGGTCGAGGGAACTATAGTTATGTTCTAATCCAGGGTTAATGGATTGGGGTTTATGTATGCTTCAACATGTATATATATGTGTTGTAACAATAAAAGGAATATAATGAAAAATCAAGCTGGTCATCCTGATTTGGGATCCAGGGGAAAATCTCTGTGTATATCTGTTTTATGTTTTATGATCTTGCTATTATTTATTTTCTACTTTTAATATTCGTTTGCAGCTAATTTATGTACAGGGTTAAAAGCTATAGCATCTGTGTGGATGTGGAAAGGTAGATTCCAATTTGGACCTCAGAGAATGGGGGCAGTAGTTAACTTTGCCTTAATGAGCTCAAAATCTTCTTGAGGAAGATTGAACTAGGTAAACTCAGAGTCTTTGGCCAAAAAACCAAATAGTAGTGAAGCCAACTTACTGAAATATTTGATAAGCCTTCCATAGTAGCCAGCTAAACCTAAAAAACTCCTGAAATCTCTCTAAATTTTAGGAGCAGGTACCCTTTTGATGATGGCGATTTTGTTTGGTTCCACCTATATTATTGCTTAGGAGATTGAGTGGCCCAATACTACTCCTGCTCTTTTCGAGAATTCACACTTTTATGGGCTCAGGGAGAAATGCATCTCAATGCACCTTCTCTGCACTTTTTCCAAATTGGATAGAGCTTCTTGGAAGTCATCCCCATAGGGTGTGAAGTATTCTATGTAGATTTCAACCGAGTCATGGACTAGCTCAAAGAAAATGCTCAAGACATCTATTTGGAAGGTAGCTAGGGCATTGCACAACCCAAAGGCTAGGACTCTATAAGCGAAGGTATCCCAAGGAAATTTTAAAGTAGTCTTGTCCTGGTCTTGAGGGCTAATTTGGATCTGATTATACCCACTGAACCCATCTAAGAAATAAAATAACTTCTTTCCTGCAATTCCATCTAGGACTTGATTTATAAAGGGCAAAGGGAAATTTTCTTTCTTGGTGGCTTTGTTGAGTATTCAATAATCAACACAGATTCACCATTTTCCAATCTTCTTCGGGACTAGGACAAGAGGAGATACCCATTCACTATCTAATATAGGATAAATGAAACCTGCATCCAACAATTTCCACAATTCTTCATTGACTATGTCTTTTAGAGTCGGGCTAATCCATCTTTGGGGTTGGCACACAAGCTTGCATCCTTCTTTAATGTAAATATGGTGTTTTCACACCAAGGGATTCACCCCTTTCATGTCCTTGTAGTCCCAAGCAAATGCATCTATTTTTTCTTTCAAAATCTGGCATAGCTTCTCTTCTTCTTTATCTGAGATGTTTGAGTTAATTTTCTGAGATTTGGATGGGCCAAATTCCATAGCCTTGGTGTTTTAAGAGGTTGAATCAACTAAGTGCAGTTCCATCCAAGGTTGGTTTTTAGATTCTTTGACTAGGTTTTCAAGCGGGTTGTCAGTGGGGGACTACTTCTGAATGATTTGGTCAATGAATTCATCTTCATCAAGCTACCCCCCTCTAAGAACACTATCTATGGTACAAATGGGGTAAGGTGTAGTGTTGTATACTTCATCCTCTTCTTCTTCATCCTCCAACCATATAGGTAGGTCATGGTCCATGGAAGGCTGGGTTGGAGGATATAATACCAGTTGTTTAGACAAGGGCCCATTCTTAATAGTTATGTTTCTAGCCCGACAGCTAATATAAGCATCGGTAGTGGCTAACAAAGGTCTCCCTAGAATGAGAGGATATCCATTAAACTTGGTTTTTGGCTAGAGAATCGGGAAATCTGTAGGATTCTCCCAAGAGTCAATTGAAACCATAACATCTTCAATAATTCCTTTCGTAGTTACTATGGACTGATATTCAAGTTGCAGAACCATTGTGGTTTTCCTCAAAGTCCCTTAGAGGTTGATTTTAAGCATAGTTTCCCTAGTCATTACATTGATGGCGGCCTCGAGATCAATCAGAGTATTGGGGACTATGACACCATCTATGTGCACATCTACAACTAGAATACCACAGTCTAGGTACTTTGGGAAGATCACCCTTCCCAACATTAAGTCAAAAAATTGTCTTACTACATTGATGGTTCACTAGTACAAAATGACTACTTAGTAACTAAAAAAACGACTAAAGTTTGCATATAAATGACCATATTTATGTAGGTGACCAGTAGTAGCTAATTTACAGTAACTTATAATGTGACCAACTTTTAGTCATTTTTAGCTTAGTCATTAATTGGTTGTCTCAATTTTAACGTCTAGTAGTATATTTAGTCATAAATTTGATCATTAATGTATTAATTAATTTAGTCATTAATTGTCACAATTAATGACCAAATATACAACAAAATATATTACTATATGATTACCCAAAAAACCCAATTAATTATCAAAATGTTGGTCATCTTATAAGTTACTGTAAATTAGCTACTAATAGACATATATATGCAAATTTTAGTCATTGTTCGAAACCAATTAACGACCAAAGAAATATGACTAAATTTTGGTTGTGTTATAAGATACTGTAATTAGCTACTAATAGTCGTATATATGCAAAATTTAGTCATCATTTGTAATCACAAATTTATCATTAGCAATAGTCATATATTTTTTTTTGGTAGTTTCATATTCAGTATATAAAGGACTAATTTAGTAGTTTATATTCATTTCATTTACTTTCATTAACAATCATTATAAATGACTAATTTAGTTTTATATTCATTTCATTTATGTTCATCATTAATCAATATAAACTACTAATTTAGTAGTTTTAGATTCATTTTATGTGTTCATTATTAATCAACATAAATTTATTAGTATGCTTTTGCAACTAAATTTAAAAAATGGCATACAATGTGTATGTTAATATAATATAAATATGCAAAGTTGCATATGTTAATTACAATACTAAACAATATCAAGTGAAACTATAAATAGTTTCAACCATATAAATTATATTATATGAAATTCTAAAGTATTACAATATCATTTTCCAACTTAATATTGGTTGGACTACAATTTACACATGAAATGATGTTTCATCACTTCAAAACATTATCATTGTGTTGTTAAGGCATTGCAGGTGAATTCACCAACTCTGAATACTTGACCATAAGTCTCTATGTGTGTGTCTTATGCGGGATATCGGATCTAAGGGTATCACTAGACTAGTTTTCTTCTCTCTCTCTCTTTTCATTTGTCGCTCCATCGTTATTTCTCTCCTTTTTCTTCAATTCCTACTTCTTACCATCAATAATAAGTTCCTTTTCTGAAAACAAAAGAAGATACAATGTAGAGTGTAAGACATGAAAGACAATAAACACTAGAATATAAACTAAAGTATACTATAGATAATTTATACAACATATACCTCAACATCATCAATGTCAAAGCCATTTTTCCCCATACAAGAAAGAAACTCTAACAAGTTTACTTCAGTTGAGAGATAGTGGCCACTATGTGGCCAGATGACTTGTATAAACAAAGAAAATAAAATTTCATCGTAGAAAATAACACATTAGTAACTTAATATTCAACCTTTAGGGAAAGCTTAAGCACAATCATGTCAACTTAGATAACTTATGAAAACAAATAATCTGATGTGTGATGTTTAATCTTTGTCATCTTATTTGACAACAACATTTCTTTTTCTAACACATGAACTTGGTCAATTATATAAACAGAATGTACTCAAATAAAAACATGAAAGTAAAATTTTCTCAGAGAAATTAAAATATTTTAACAGAAAATAGCTATATAAGGATTCCAATCAATATTGTGTAATACTAATTTCATCTTCAGGTTGTTGTTGTTGTTTAAATGGACATGATATCAAGTATTTTCAATTTCATAGTTAAAAGACAAAACAAAATCAAAAGAAATGTTCAAAATACAATCAAAAGAGAGGATATGATGGAATGGACAATGCAATTATAAAAAAATTATTTACCTATCCATTGATGTCTTTTCTGGCATTCCTTAAACATTTTCTTGCCCACAATACCATGAGGTAAAAGAATCACAGCATTAAAAATCATAGTAATCTCTAGTAGAAAAAATTCAAAAGTTGATGGCTTAGGTGCCTCAAGGATCTCTAACAAAAAATTAATCATATCCAAGACATGCTCTGCATTGTCTCCCCATCCTTTTTCCAATCACATTTCCTATAACCTGCCCACAACAGAGTAAAGTAACAATCAAATGAAGGCATTGGCATTTGTTTTTATCTTTTATATCTATAAAATTTGGATCTGATTTGTTTCAGGAACATATTAATTCATATTTAAATCCTTCTTGGCATATGAGAAGGTATCAATCAAGTAGGACATCAGAAAAATTGACCTCAATGAGGTCCTCAAACAATTTCTACAACATCAATATTTCTCTTGCTGTGATATCTTGGGTAGAAAAAAGAACATACTTGCAAAATAAAAATCCATATATTTCTTATATTCAAACTCTTTATATGGTGTATTCTTAGGAATTTTCTTAAGATGTTCCTCTGCCTTTACCAAAGCGAATTGTAGCTTGGTTAAACTATGTATCCTTTCATTCAACATCAAATTATGTAATATAAATGTCACACGTTATTCTTTCCCATTTCTCAACATGATACATATGATAAATTGAAAGTCACATAAAACCAAGATCAAACCCTTTCTAGCCAAAAAAAAAAAAAATCAGTGCCTCTAATAAAAATTCATTCTAATATCAGCACATGAAAAGAGACTAGTGGACCATTTTTGTTGTTGCTTGACTTTGGTTGTTTTTGTTATGAAATTTCTTGAGCTTCAAGAACCAAAAAATGTGAGGGGAGTTTTAAATGTGAAAAAAATAATGATGACCTTTGTAGACTTCAAAATTATGTGAATGATGCGATTTTCGAATGTGGTAAATCTCATAATAAAAATTTTCCACATTGGATGCAAAGATTAAATATAAAAACCCTTGGACATGGAATGTATTCTAATAAATTGCATTGCAATGACTACCTTGGGTCTCCACGGGTTACAATTCCTCGGTATGTTAGTCTTGATGATGAAAGAGAGATGGAAACGATAAGTATAGGTGGTCCTAGTTTGTATGGTGGGTATCTTCAAACCAAGGTTGTCATCTTAATGAACCTAGGTTCTAACATGGTAAACCTAGATCTGGTCCTCACCCAATTTCATTCCATCATAATTTTTCAAGACTCAAGAGAACATAATGGTCCTTCAACTTATAGTAGGGTTGATTTTGAGGTTATAGATAAAGATAATACAAAGAAAATGGATTTTTGGGCTCTAAGTGATATGGATAATTTAAAATTTAACAATCATATGATTTTTTCCCAATATTCAAATGTAGGTATAAATTTTGCGTATTTTACTAATAGATATAATGAGAGAAATAATACATGAGGAACGTGTATTGATAATTGTGATTAGGGGAATATTCGAATATAATAAGACTATTTAGGTTCAAATCAAAGATGGTGTTTATTCCTATAGCTCATCAGTTGCTGGTAGTTTGAATTAAACAATGAAAAATAACTTTGTTGGTATTTACACACAAAACCTTACACTTATGTAGGATCAAGTTCTATTTGGACAGGAAAACCAATAGGAACTTAGTGCCCATACAAAGATGAAAAAAATGTTTCCAGGCATGGTGATGATAAGGTCCGTGGGGAGGATATACACTATGGATACATTGGGGCATCTAATCAAAAAGTAGATACCATAGGGAGGAACCATTGCATGGTATAAAATGCACATGAGCTTTTTAAAATTTGTGCCATCTGACAGCCATAGTGTGATTGACACAAATAGAGATGTGGAATATCCATGTATCAACGTCAAATTTTTAACAAATAAATGCCAGATTTTGACTCTCCCTTTCAACAAATACTTCCAATCATGTTTTTTTAAAACTTCAAAAGGATTCTAAACTAATAGTTCTAAGTGACTCAGAGGAATAAAATGCAGATGGTGAAAACATTGTTTACTATCTTGTTTTGGATTTTTCTAGTTTGGATAATTTGGGTGAATATATATAGTGCCATTCAATTCTTGTGAAGCTTTGCATGAGGCGTCACAATTTGATTGCAATGGCATTACCTTACCATACTAGTTTCAAATAATAATCTTATTTCACACTAATATTAATCTACAATGATATGTTAATGGATTTTTTACATGTCTGATGCATTGCAAGTAAACTGGAAAATTGCTTAATGTGATGCTTGAGTAAAACTATACTAGCATTGGTACGATGTTTCCCTTCTAAATTTATTATTTATTCCTCTTCTAAAAATTATGTAGTAATAGGTTGTAGATGTTCATCAAGGGCTCCAAATTCATGCAAAATTTTCACATCTCCCAGAATTTGAACCCTTTGAGTTGTGCCTCAAAATTCTTCCTCACAAAATCAATCACTCTAAAGGTATTAAGAATATTTCATAACAAAAATTTGAAAACAATAAACTATTTCAATACAAGGTTGAAGTCTTCAAAACATAAGAACTGCTCATATAACAGAACTTTTCAGGACATTTTATACATTAACACTATTCACAAAATAAATGCAGAGAAAATCCCCACTTACTAGAGAGAGTCAAGAGTCTTAATAACCTTAATCACAAGGGAAATAAAGGAGAGTTATAGTCCTTCACATTTTAACTTTAAATTCATCTCCAACAAGTGTTTGTGTTAATAATAAAGTACATAAACTATCATATAGAATAAGTAAATTGGCTTGAATTACACTATTTCTTAAATATTTACTTGAGGTATTAACTTCAATGAAATACATTGGCTCCATTTTAACAAGAAAATCCCATTACACCACACTCATCATAAAAAATTTACCTGAGTCTGCTCACTTAAGAAAGTAGCATTTTCCATCACCTTCATGCACTTAAGTAATAACACACTCTCAACCATTTTAGTTGTTATGGATGAGTTGAGAACAACATTTGAGCCTCAGTCCTCCGGAGCCTCATGAACACAAAAATTGGTAGGTATTTTATAAATTGAAACTGTTTTGTAAACCTGATCATCTCATCCTATCCATTAGAAATATTCATCATGGTATCCAGGAAAAAGTCAAGCATTAGTTCATAAACATGTAATGTAGAAGCCAATGTTATTAAATAAGCATAGAATCTATAAACAATCTTTGTACATTTTATTTCATATTATTTAGAATTCTATGCATAATTTTTTCCCTTAAGGATCTCACCAAGTAGACAAAAGTCACACGTAAACATCGGGCCACCAAGATAAGTAGCTTAGTTTTGTAAAAATACAACAGTTTGAATTAAAATACATCAAACAATAATCTAATTAAAATGAACAAATAGATAAAGTGATAAGTCTTGGGTGAAAATTGCAAGAGTAGAAATAAATGAGCTCTAAAGCATTACAAAATTGACAAGAAAACATATAAAATGAGACATGAAACAATATATAAAAATTACTTGGAATTTCTCAAAGGTTGTTATCAAGTGAATATATTCATCCTAACTTTTATAATAGCAAAACAATTTAGAACAACATCAAGGCCCCAAAGCTCTCGTATCCTTTCTTTGAAATGCCCCTTGACTCTTCTAACTACACCAAAGTTCCCCCTCAGAAACTTGTTGTAAAAAGTCATAATCCTAGGAAAAATGGAAAAAGCATGGCAAACAAGCCACTCAATGCCTTTTTATTGAATTTTTCAAAGGAATCAAAGGGTGAATGCTCTACTTTGAGTATTTCACATTGCGTTTTATTAATACTAAAAAGGAGGGTCTTTTGGAACCATCAATTGCCAAGTCGAAGACCTTTGTGATGGAAAAAGGGTTTATACAAGACATTTTATTCCCATGAGACATTTCATCCTTTGCATTTATATCCCATTTTATACCTATGTACATTGGCTATGACGTCGATGTTTTAAATCCATAATCATGCCATTGGAGGAGTGAAAATGTGGTTTCCTAGTCCTTTTTCTTAACATGGCACCTGAATTTTCTTTTGTATCTTGCTATATTGTACTCTTGTTTGTATTCTAAACATGTGAAACTTTTCCTCCATCCAATATAACAATATATGTCCTCTTGGGAACAAAATACCTGAGTAGAATGAATTAGTACACCAAGGTCGTTGGCGAGAAGCATTTGACCGCATGTTGGAAACAAATAATTTTCCTGAATTCACTAGGCGTGTATGCCCTACCCCTTTGTGAAGGTGCATGTCTACACGAGGAATCATTAAAAATATAATATCTATAAAAAATATTAAATGTGCCATCATTGATAAAGCTTTTAAAGAATGTTGGATGGTTCCACGTCCACCTGAGAAGAGGACATGGTATGTGTCTTTCATTTATAATTCTTAATTCCATTATTATGATGCTTATAATTTTGAAAATAAATTGTCAGTTTTCTATGATGTGGTGAACTAGAACTTGATATGGATTGGTCATTGGGTGCAGGAAGAAAGTTTCTATAGTGGGTAGTGGGCTAGTTGTTTTGCATGTTGCTGATCAACTTAATAAAGTTGTGCAATATGTCACCTTTTATGAATTTGTTAATTGAATTGGAGGTATGATGATGTATGGATTTCCTTATATGGAAATAGATAAACTTGATGTTTTCCAATGGCATGTTGTTCTAATGGCAGAGGAAGATGTTAATTTTGTTATGAATGCAAATATTGGAGTTGACTCTCTTTTCTCTGTGGAGAAGCTTCACACTGAAAATGATGCTCTTATTTGGTCATGTGGTGCAATAAAACCAAGGTACATTGACATATTTGATTTCAATTCTAGAGCTTATGGATTGAAGACACACCAGAGTTAGGTCTAGAGCTTCTGGATTGAGGAAACACCACCTTTTCAGGCAGGTATTTCACACCACTTGCACCAATAAATGCCATATTATACTAACCTAGACCTGAAAGATCAAGTGGATATTTGGATTTTCCATCATACTGGAAAATTACCCAATGGCTTTGAATTTACCGGGTGCTATGATATTGGCACCTTCATCAAGAAGGCTAAACAAGTATACTTCGATAGCTCCAATCGGCATCAGAGTTACCTTAATACTCATCACTTTTTTTATAAGGCTCTGATTGAAACTTCGTGCATACATGAGATTAACATTTTTATCACCATCAATGGACCAACCCATTTCTCCCACAATAATGGGAATATTAGGGCAACCTGCTTTCTTGAGAGCCCAAATAAAAGTATCAATATTTGTGTCAAACACATTGCAATATTGCATTGTCCCATCAATTACTGGTTGGTTGGTACCAAAAGAAGGAAAATTCCAAAGGGAAATATTAGTTATCATATAAACTTATAAATGGGTAGTTATTGATAGTAAAAGGTGCTTAATTTCCATTTGGAAACTGAATAGTTTGTATCATGAGATCACAAACTTTTGGCCTGAAATCCCAACTTGATGCCACTGGGTTGGTTTCTGGGGATTTTTACACATCTGCATTGAGGGACACAATCGCTTTGATCTAGTCCCATAAACTTGCCTTATTGAGAGCTTGTTGAATATTTTGAATCATAGGAAGAGTAAAATTCAGATGTGTTATTATATGTCTTTAGGAAAATATCATTTTCAGCTGCAACCTACGTGCAAAGTGCAAGAATTTTTGCAACCAATATTAGTACTCTTGAAATATTGAAGCAGATAAATGCAGAACAAATGTTTATCTTCTAAACCAAATATATTCTCCTACCTAGTAAGATTACCTCTAAGGATCTTATTTTTCCAATTTCCCAAATCCACATTACACCATTGTTGTAAACATATGACAACAAAAGAAACATAATTGACCATTAAAGTACTTTCACAACAAGTAATGTGCATCAAGGAAGAAAATCACGAGGAAAAGTACATTGAAAGAATATATAAAAGGAGTAACAAATTAATTTAGGGCTCAATGCCTTGATCATCTAAAAAAAGTTATAAACACATAATTTCAAAGCCATGATATAGAATATGGAGGCCAATTTAATTATCACAAGTAGTTGGGTAGTTTTTTGCAAAATGTTTGCATCCAATTTTTTCCAACCTTGTTTTGGATCATGTATCTTACTTCTGTAAAGTTTTCATATTGTTGCCAGAACAATTTGGTGACATAATGTACTCATTTCTTTGATGTGTACTTTCTACCATCAATTTTTATGTTCTCTAACACCCTCAATTCATTGTATAACTTCTTCTTAATAAATAATGATATAATTCTTTCCAAGTATGTCATCCTTGGCTCGCCAATTTATTATTTCTTTTCAAATCTTGCACCTAGTATAGTTCTAGAAAAATTAGAGAAAATCATCAGGTGCTTCTTTTGGAATGGTGGTAATGGAAACACTACATAATCCTCCCTTGTCAATCAGGAGAAAATATGAAAATTTGTAATGTGTGGGATCTTTGACGTTGAAAAATATAACCTGTTGAACAAAGCTCTTGGGGCCAAGATGATTCAAAGGATGGTAACTAGTGAATTCTCCCTTTGGAAAAAAATCATCCTAGAAAATTGTTTCCCAAGGAAATGGCCTAAAAGCATCATGTTATGTTCATTGGATCACACCCCTAGCTCTAATTTCTATAAAAAATATTAAAGATATTCGCCCCCTAATAAAGGACCATATTTCATGCTTCATATGGATGGAAAGAAAGCAATATTATGGTTCCATTCCATCTTAGGCCACCCCCTCTCTGGCCCGATTCAAAATTTTAAATAACATAAAATATTGGTTTAGTTGTATGAACTTCACAAACATCGTTTTCCTGGCTATCCTTATGAGAAATGGAATTTTGGAGAAAATGAAGATCTTTGGTCATCCTATTATATATTGAGAAACTTTTTAACACATAAATATATTTGATTGAAAAACAACTTTTGTTGGTTTTCCTCACGAGTGATGACACTTTCAACTAATTAAAGAATGTTGATATTTATGACATGTAAAATTTTCTTACTCCCACTAGCCTTGATACTATTTTGGCTAAATTAGAATATGTGATAGCATACTTTTCACCAAATTTGCAAGATTCATATCTAGAATGGAAAAGAATTTTTTCTAATTTTAACCTTGATGTGACCTTGAGAAATGTTGTTTTAACCATTGACACATGGAAAGACCTCTGTTCATCCATCTACATAGATGGGAAAGAAGAATTCAGCCGGAGTGTCATGCAAGTCATTAGGAAAGAGATGTTGCTTTAGCTTAAGAAAATATTTAATATGAAAAAGAAACATCAAAAAATCTTTAGGAGTAGGAGTTCAAAAAAAAGGGGAAATTTTTCTTACTCAATCAAAGGAAAATCTATCCCAAATAAGAGTGCTTGGAAGACGTGCATATATTGAAAGTTTCTTTTTTGGAAGGTCATATACGAGGCTTGGGACTTTGGAGGCAAGCTTGAAAATTTCAAGTGAAGAATAAACACAATTAATAACACTAAAATGTCCCCTTACACTGCTATGAATTACTATACTGGATCAGATTTGATGGCTAGTTTAACCTTCCCTTTTGATGCCACGGCCCAACAAAATGACCTAAAAGCTAAGTTCAATCCATCATTTGTCAATGTCAGTTCTATCCAAAATTACCTAAAATCTTAGTTCAAGCCTTAACAAATATAGGATGGCACTGACAACAAGGGTGGAGGCAACCATATGGATGTGAAAATTCTTATCCCATTGAGGTATTAGCTAGATGGGTGCCTCTGCAACTTTCTCCTTCAACGTATCAAAATTTTGCTAACATTAATTTTTCCATTCAAACTTAGCATATTTTACCATTATTTCCTCCAAGAGCTAGATGGTTTTCGTGTATAAAGTTGGAAACACATACTATCTTATAGTGATACTAGTACCTTGTGTCTCCTAGAAATTTTGTATACCTAAACTATCAATGGGTGGTGGAGGCAATGGGTGGTGGAAACCTTTATCTATTTATCTTATAGGACCATCAAGAGTCACGTGACGAGTCTAGTACATTACCAAAAGGAGATAGCTACAATAAATTCTATGAATTGAAAGAAACACCACAGTCATGACAACACTATAGCATTTGTCAAATAGTTGACATGGTCAAAGATGAACCTGTACAAAAGCTATTTATCCAACTAAATTTCCAGGAACATGTGAATGAAATATTTGAGGTTGTCCAACATGATCCTACTAAAAAAAAAATGTGTTGGTTTAGCCCAAATGACATGATATAGTAGAAATAGGATCCCCATTTGGTTGTAAAGGAGGTCTTTGGTTGGTCTTTTGTAGCAATATTTACCTAAAAATATCTGTTGAAATCATATGTGACTGAGGAAAGATGTTTATCTTGCAAACATCATAATATCCTCACTATAAATTATAAGAAAGAGATCAAGTATGATCACCTTGAATATTTTATTAACATTTTACTATGCCATTTTTCGAACTTTTTGTAATTTTCTGCATAATAAATTTTCAAACTTTTGGTCCTTCTGTAATTTCAAATTTCAGAGACAAAGATAATATATATTAAATATTCCTCAAAATCAAATGCATGTTTTGATTTTTTAATTTGGATAATTTCAAATTTATTCATACATCAATATCTTAATGCATATTATGTAGCATACTAATATACTATATGAAAGTAAACATTATGTTTCTTCAAGAAAATAAAAAAATGTAATCTCGATAAAATAAGTTATATTTATCTACTAAATCATATTTATAAAATATATACAACTCAAATTCTCTAGTCAAATAAGGGATTTTGATTGTTGGTTCTGTAGTCAAATTTGTCGATCTGGTTGTGTAGTCGAAGTTGTCAGTACAAAAACTCCTCACACATGTCGCACAACAACTCCTCAATTCAATAAGTTCGAATGACTAGTATTGAGTTTCAAAACGGCCTGCCATCCATATATGAAACCTTCAAACCTTCTCAACAAGAAGGAACACAAAAAATAGGATATATTTGGCATAACTTATGGCGATAGTAACAAAGAATGTAGAGCGTAATAGAGTTACCGGGTGCAAGCCCCGGAAGTGATGATTGACGCTATGTGATTCATTTCACTAGTTTCAATCCCACTTCTTCACCCCTGTGAGCATCACCCGATGCAATGAGTGCTAAGTGGACTATTCAAAAATCATGAGAAATTAGTCAATTATGACTACCTCTCATGGAAATGGTCATATATGAATGACTAAATTAACGTTGAATCCCAAAAATGATAGCTATCTAATATTTTAAAATTTTTGGACTTGAGGAAGAAGCTCATTGCGTAGGAGTCTCTCAACCTCTGCAAAATCAACTAGAACACAAGAGAGAGCACTCTCTCTATTAAGAAAGTTCGCATGAGGGTGATACAAATTTCAAATCACACTTTTATAATTACATAAATCCACCAACCATATGACCTGTGCCATCGGCTAAAAGCATAACATCATTTTCGTTTCTAGGCCATCAACTAAAAGCATAACATCATTTGCTTTTCTAAATTGAAGAAGTGTGTTGAGTTTGACTTAGAACGCTTACCTTAGACCGAATTCGTAATATACACTCAAAGGGTTTAGGAAACTATTGCTCACCCCTATTATTTCCAATTGACGCCAAATCATTCAACCTAGTGGTTGTCGCTCTTGGATAAATGATTCACAAGCCATTTTATATATAGATAATCTCTCTAAAATATTCAACAACTAATTAAAAAATCAAAGATACTTACCATAACCTAGAAATGGAAACCAATCACACTTTACTTTACCCAAAGTAGCTCCTCACATAGGTGGCTATGAAATTTCTGAAGGATCTGACCGCATTTTGACAAGACGCATTGTTCCTTTTATGATTCTGCCAAATTTCATCGACTACAAGGTATTGTTCCTCCTTCAGCATCCTCAATTCCAAGACATGAGTCGAATCATAGAATATCATATTTTAGCTCTCAAGTCTTGGGTTAGTAGCCAGAGCTCCAAGTTTCACTCTTCAATCTCTTTCGGCGTTACATCTGAATTGGTAAATCCATAGTTTTTCTCTCAAAATTCGACCAGAAAGGATGGTGTCTGTTCAGTGAACCCTATGATTTATTCTAAACATTTTGATGTTTCTTCTTGCCTTGTTCAAATTTTCTCAGCATTTGGACATTCTCCATATCTGATAATCTCAACTTTCATAATTGGATTCATGGGATCAAGAAATCATTTCCAAGAGTTGACACCCTAGATATCTAGCCACAAATGAGAAACTTGTGGTAGCCCTATCTGTGCGGGATTATCACCATCTCCATTATTTATTGCCTGCGACGAGGGACTAAATGGATTCTTGATATGTTGCCCACAAATCCTTTCTATAAAGGTGAAATGAAAAACAAACCATCTTATTTCAGAGTTTACAATTAGAATTCATATACAGTTTTTGGAAACACATTTAATAGGAGGCTACTACTTTTAATGGGTTTTATTTCTGGAGGATTTTGGAGATAGAATCCAGAGAAAAATATTCAGTAATCATCACTCGGTTTATATCTATATATAGGATGAATCTATCTATATTGAAATACTGAAGTTTGGGTGATTTATTCTAACCATTCTGATGTTTGTTCACTGCTCAGATTTTGGACATTCCTTGACCTATGTGCGTGCCTTCCCTGCAGTCGATCTTTTCCTCCCTTCTCAATCATCAACCACTCTCCTAGTCAACCCTACTGTATGCGCAAATGGCACCCCCTCCCATCGGTCTTCCTCTTCTGTTGCTCTCCTACTCAAATCTCCTGCTTGTGCAAACCGCACCCCTTCCAATCATTATTCCTCTTTAGCTTGTGTCCCTAATGATCCATCCATTACTTCACCCTCCTCACCCCTCCTTAAAACCCCCCCTTTCTCCCCTACTAGTTAGAACTCCCCTTCTGATTCGAATCCCCCGGCTCCATGCCCAGTCTTTTTTCTCCTCAATCCATAAATCGATCTTCATTGATAACATGAACTCTCAAATTTTGATTGACCCCTTCACGTATAAAATTTCTTTTAATAATAAACCCATCAATTTTATTAATTCCCTGCCCTCTTTTCATAATCTTCTTGATCCCATTTCAATTTTCCCTTCCCCCCATATTTATGTTTTTAATAACAACACCAACCAATATAATTATCATAAAAAATATAATTATAATTTAATAAAGAATAATCCCCCCATTAATAATCATCTCTGTAATAACATCCCTAACAATAACATTAAAAATAAGAATACTCCTAACATTATTAGTAATGACCCTATGCTATATGTTTCCTTGTTTGTCACAATCAAAGATCTATTTTCGATACTCTTTGAAGAAGGAATCCTATCATTTGGATGCTTCTCATCTTTCACTTCAACCCTTAGTTGATGAGTTCCAACACTTCTTCTCATACTAAACATTTTAAGAATGTGTAACAACCCGGAATTTTTAGGGATACGTCTTTGAGTTCTCAAGTTGTTGATTGATCGTAAACATTTCCAGATGGGATCGCTGGTGCATCTATGGGATTCTTCAATTCCTTCCCATTACCTATAGACATTGTAATAGAATCTTCTGACATGGTCTCATTATTGGATTTCTGCAAGCTAGCTTGTGTCTCATTGTCATCATCAAGCTTCTGTAAGGAAGTAGTCGAACCCTCGATAGAATTAACGTTTGAATTTAGTGATAATGGTTTTTCTCGTGATTTCCTATAATATGGATGAAAAAAACATTGAATAAATTACCTATTATAAACAAATTGCATAAAAAATTACTTGAAAATCTATCTACTCGGGATATATTACTACACTACATCTGGTATGGAAGTTGCTTCATTTATTCAATTCAGAAAAGTTCAATTGAAGTTGTGCCAGTTTTTTCCTTGACCAGTCATGATTTTCACAGGGATGACCCCTTCATTTTGAGATTGAATTCACAAGGCTTGGAGAAACATGAAATGACTTTGGGACACTGCCTTCACTTTAAAAAAAAGTGGAGAAGCCAATAATAGGTCATGGAAGGATTACTGATGAAACCTGAGAGAAATTAAATCATCATAATTATGCTAGTATAACTTCTCAAATCAACATTGAATACAATTACACAGTACAATCCATTTCCATTCTAATTTACTCAACATTTAAAATGTTTGTTATGCCAATTTTTGGTCATCTAACCATTTACAATTATATGGATCGAAATACACCATGTAAGACCAATTTTACAATAGTAAAATTGCTTTCACTATAAGAAATAATTTAATAAACCATAGTTTATTAAGTTATTTCTGGTCCAAATAGGAAACCCCATGAGGAATAATTAAATAAATCCTTATTTATTTGATTTTCCTCTAGAAATAATTAATTAAACAATTGTTTAAATAATATTCCTGGTCATATTTAACCCAATTAATGAGAAATAATTATTTATCTTATTATCCTCTAGGAATAATTAATTAAATCATTATTAAATTAATGTTCCTTTTTAAATTTGACTAAATGATTTAGGAATGTTGGACACCTAATCCTCTATGGGTAGGTTTAGAGGACGAACGCACATAGGAAGTCCAAGAGACCCTGGAATATGGAATCCAAGGGTCACTTCATATATGATAAATATGTATAATTGTGATTAATAGTGCATCAAAGGTTTATCTTTCTCATGTGTCTTGTGTATTTACTGCTTTCACCATTTTTGAGTTTACCATGGTATCAGAGCCATGATGAGTGGCCTTCCTATGTGCGTTTTTGTGTTCCATTGACAGCACTGGTGTTTGAGCATAAAATTCGACCTCTGCACACTGCTCCTCTATTATAAATCCTACACGTGCTGCTCAGAAATGCCATTATTTTCCTGCTAGCACTGACATATCATTTTTTGTTGCTATGAGTGTCTTTTCAATCCTACCCTCTGCTTTCCTACACTCTCTGCTCCAAGACTGTCACTCATCTGCCATTCAAACCTATCCTTGCTAATTCTAGAAGGTTGTACGAGTAATGCTTTCATATTCTGGACTCCTGGTATGCGTTACCTCTCATTCAGTGTAAAAGCATATGGAATTGTTGTGTTACAACATCCCCCCTACCAAACGTTGTCATATTCAGCCCTCACAGCAATACATTCCCTTATACATATTCGTAGTGGAGTCTCGACAAAACATTAGCTCCTACTCCACACTCCATATATAACATTGTGAAGGTTTTATTATTTTTATGATGTTGGTAGTAGTTTCATTCTTGGGTGAAATGGAAATATTATGAATTATATTCAATTCATATCTGCGGTATACACTCCTCATTCGGTCTTCATAGTAGGCCCTCCTCCTGTTTGACATCACACCCTACCAAACGCTGTCACGGTATCCCTCCAACACCACAACCTACTCTACGCACATGGTGATCACAGCTACCGCTTGGTATCCTGGCTTGTACTCCACTTTTGTACACATCTTCCTAATGCACATACATGTTCCCCACTGCACCATGCTACCTGCTCGCCTACGATCATGATCATAGCTTTTGGGACGAGCTAAAGAAGATCCTATTCGACCCACCGACCCTTTTCTACACTTCTCGACACTCCAATATTCAACCCATCGACCCCTTCCGCCACATTGCACAGAGAAATTTCTGGCATTTGGCCTTCGATTTCCATGAATTTTTATTTGTTGCACTAGAATTTGAACCTTCTAGTTTACAAATTCCTCATTCACAGATTCGATATTATATTTCCTCAGATCTTTTGGGTTTTATTTGGCCCATTTCAGATACCATTATAATTAGGGGTTCGACCAGCAGTTTGGAGCATCTTTTAGCCAAGAATATGAAGGATGGTGTTGGCGTAGGCATAATGCCCAAATGAAAAGCACAGTACAGGTCCACAGAATCATGACAAGTTTCAAATGACGTGACAATGGATGGTTTCCCAAACCCAACTGTCTGAATCACAAGAAATATAAGAGAGAAGGCAAGTGCATAGATAGAAAACAAATTGAAGTTTCCAAAACACGACAAACCAGAGGAGAGATATTACCCCACAGGGTAGATCCGCAGGTAAACAATAGAATCAAGACCGACATGATTAATGAGCTCCATTTCTGGCATTCTGAGGGCCGAGATTCCACCTATTGAACGAATATGCTAAGAAAAGATGAGTTCTGTCAGTAAGCTGGCCATATACCCTTATTAATTTCTGGGTCGATTTCCTCTTCATTTATTTGTACGTTGCTTGCTGAGGGTTGGGAAAGAAGTTCTTGGGCTGTGGAAACATCAGCTGCTAGAGATAGATTAGTCTTCTTCCTCTCCATGAATTTGGTATGGATGTCTACATAATATTGGTATGATTGTATATTGTGTGTTTCATGTTAACCTTTATGCAAGAAGATTTGGATGGAGCACATGTTGTTTCTTCCATGAATGCTATATAAATCCTAAAACATTGTTATGTTAAATGATGGGTCTTCTACTCTACGTTGTTTTACTACAATATGTTATTATTTGAAGATAGGTACCCTCATTGTTGAGGTTTCAAAGCATTGAATCTATTTTTTAGGTTGATTTGCTAAAAATGATTCTAATTGGTGAAGTATTAGATTTCCTCCAAACCTTGATACAAAGTACGGTTGAAGACAAAGTAAAAATCAACAAGGCCAACCTTGTTAACATCTAGAATTTACTATAAGATGTACGAGACAAGATTGAATTTTTGCAGCTTGAATCTTAGCTACAACAAGAGGAGTTACAACAAAAGAGTCATCATTATAAACTTATTTTTCTTCAGAGCATTGAAAGAGACTCCCATAATCAACAATTTAATAATGTTGTGACTGATTCACATTCAGTGCTTAGTTCAACAACATATTTGTATGCATATGCAGAAGCTCGAGTTCTACCTCCCAAACCCATCATCAGACCTTGGGAAGAGCTTGTTCACAATAAGCACAAAACTGGTCTTGGATATGACAAGGAGTTGTCTTTTCATATTCCAGACTACAAGCCCATCAAATTTCAAAGTGCCAGATTTCTTTATGGCAGTTCACCTTCAGCTATTCCAGATCCTACTCCTCTTCCACAGCAACAACAACAGATTGAAAAATGCCAACATTTTGATCGAGTTGGCCATATGAAATATCATTGTTTTGATCTTCACCCATGCAAGCACTGTGGTTGGCACACCCATTCTTCACACAAATTCTTTAGAAACAAGCCTCCTACAAGAATGAAGATTCATCTTGGATGGATTGCTTCTTGGCAATGGGAATCAACAGCCAAGAAGATGTTTAAGTCGCATGTCAGAAATTGTTCTCAAATATTGAACAATATTGCAGTTGATGTTTTTCCATCATCTCACCTTGTACCTGACAGGGGGGGAAATGGTGTTCATCTACAAGCTTCGAAGCCACATCAACCAAGCCTGAGCCATAATCTCTCATTCCAGATTCAGAGTTGTAGCCAGAGACACAGTAGTTCAAGCGAGCTTGAGCCACAACTTGTCATTCCAAATTCAGACTTGTAGCCAGAGACATGGATGCCCATGAGCATGCCTTTGGTTGATGGATAGCCTTAAACCATCTATGCGAGGTTCATATTCTTCCTCTTCAAAGAATTAGGATCACTTCCTCTAGTAGACGACTTCAGCTTCTTGCCAGCTTTGGTAGAGTTTCGGGAAATGCATTAAGCATTCCAATGTTGGTGGTCATCCTTAAACCATCACAGGTTGTAGACCTCCCTTCTTCTAGGTTGAACGTCTCCCTCTTCAAATATGAGGGACCCTTCCTCTAGCAGAATCCCTCAGCTGCTTGCTAGATTTGGAAGAGTTTCGAGAACTGCACTAAGTGTTCTAGTGTTGGTGGTCATCCTTAAACCACCTCTTTATGTCAACATTTCAGAGAGCTGAATAAACCTAAGTGCTGCCATGCATACTTTGCATATTTGTATTACAACTCTCTTCTTGGACTCACACATACCCTTTTAGATTAAGGGGGGGAATGTTGGACACCTAATCCTCTATGGGTAGGTGTAGAGGACGAATGGACATAGGAATTCCAAGAGGCCCTAGAATATGGAATCTAAGGTTCACTCCATATATGATAAATATGTATCATTGTGAGTAATAGTGCATCAAAGGTTTATCTTTCTCATGTGTCTTGTGTATTTATCGTGCTCACCATTGTTGAGTTTAACAAGGAATAATAAAATAAATCATTATTTGTTGAATTATTCCTTAACCCACCCTTGAAATGATAAATAAATCATTTGTTTGTTTATTATTTCTAAATAAAGGGATTTAGCCAATTTAAATTCCTTTTCCCTCCAACAAAATATAATAAGTTATTCCAAGCAGCTAGATCTAGATCTTGGTTAATAATATTTTTTTATGCACCATTATCAAGGATAACTCAATATTTTCTTATAAATAGGAGTGTTTTCCATTCATTATTTACCTTTGATCCTTTTATCATGGTCAGAATTTTATCCTCTTGTCGTTGTCATTCTTTGATCACTTTTATTATATTTTTTCTTATTGAGCTCCCAATGACTTCAACACGTTTTCGGTTTTCTACACCATTGAGAAAGAGAAACTTCTGGATCTGAAGCATTAAGGACAACCAAGAACCCATACCATTGAGGGGGACTGGTAACATCATTCTTTGTTCCCTTCCTAGGTGTTAACATATTATAAAATTATTTATATAGCTTGTCTTGTCCATTGGATATTTAGAGAAAATCTTATTTCATTTTACTGTTTAGCTACTTTTACTACATACATCTAGGTTTTTGTTGCATTTGTTTCGACCGTCTATTGCATATACAAATAAGTTAGACATCCATATTTGTTGTTAGGGTTGTTTTTCATGTGCAGCTAAAGTGATCTATTTTTGTACACTTGTGTTAAGAATTCATTATAAAAATTGGCAACTCCACTGATTTTTATTCATATTCCTGCGTGACCAGCTGCTTCAACAACTAGGGTTTTTCTTAAGCTATTTTTTAGTCTCTTAATGTTTTTTTTTACCTTTTATACCCTAAAACAGTAAAAATTCTAACTTCTGAGTGTTTTTGGGTGTTTTCCGCAAGTAACAGTCGTGCCAAAGACGACAAATATTTCTGCAACATGCCACTCGAGATAACCGGAAGTGCAACTCACACTTTTCAGCCCAGAACCTATGATTTTGGCCTCAGGTCGCACCTTCCGAGCCAAAAAATGTGATTTCAGCAACCTACAGGTCAGTACTTGCGAGTTGCAAGTTTTTTCAGGGTTTTTTCTGTCACAGTCAGGGTTTGCCGCAAGCATTGTTAAGGGTTGTCTGACCTATGTCTCCACATGTCTTAGGCCTAGATATTATCATTTTTTCTCATTGAAGTAGGAGCAAGCCCCTTAGGGTTTCAGTACGCTTCCACCTTTTTAGGAGGGGTTTAGCTGAGTAGGTAGTCTGAGATTTTGCAGCACTTTCAACCATTTAGGGTCTGTTCTACCTTTATTTCAGATTCTTTTAAATCAGTTATTATTCAATCCAAACCCCCCCCCCCTCTTGAGTTTTGTTTGGTCTCTCCCTTAGGGTCCCCTTTGTTTCCCTTAGGGTTTTAACCTTTCACCTCCTTTTTTTTGCAGTGGTTTTCCCTCTGATTTCTTGTTGTTTTCTACACCTTTTCTAGCAGATCTAAGTCATTAGATGCTTTTCCCTTAGACCTTAGATCTTTTGGTTGTCTTGTGTGTTTTGAGTCAATTTTTCCCGCCTCTTAGAACGGTTGTTTGGGAGTCCTTATTTTTGGGTTGAATTTATGCATATTTAGTTGTCTATTTTACTGTCGTTTCAGTTTTATTTACAGTTATACAACATTTTTTCTTTTTCTTTATACACAACCGTCTGGGCTTAATTAAAATTAACACACATCTTGCACACACGCACACCTAAATCATAGAGCACTTGGTTTACACAGCCAAGCCAAGACATAAACATCGTAATTAATTTATCTACCCCTCTGTGCCTTTGTTTATTACTCTTCCATCTTATTTGGGTATTTGTGTCTTGCCATCATTGCACCCCCAAGGCGCTTGTCCTAGAGACTCCTAGGCCTTCATCCTCGGTTTCCATTAGCAATACTTACTCCAAAGTGTAGAGTCTGATTTATTCCTTCACTAAGTCCCCATACCGACTCTGATTCTAGTCCATTGGGCCCTCACTTTGATTCCAAACTCGGTTCTCCTCCACCTCATTCCATCACCATTTCAGGCACCAATTTAGGTGTTGGTCCTCAAGTTGGTGGTAGCCCTGACACTAACTCTGGCGCCGCTACTAGTGGAACCACTACTGGAGTCATTTCGGCTACTCCTTTGCTACCTTTTATGACACGTTTGAGCCTCCCTGATTTTAGCCAGTTAATTAACGAACCTATACACCATGATCCAGGTTGGTCTATTATTCCAACTAAGCTTCCCTCTGACATCCCTAAGTTCGAAGGAAACTCCGGAGAGGATCCTAATAATCACATTTGCTCCTTTCACATGTGGTGTTCGTCCAATTCTATCATTGATGACTCCATCCGTCTTCAGTTGTTCCAGCGTACGCTCACTAGAGACACTGAAGAGTGGTATGTCGACTAGGCCTCTGCCTCTCATTCCAATTTTTTGACTCTTGCTAAAGAATTTATGTCCTAATTCCAGCTACCTCTCCGATATGATACTAGTACTGAGTTTTTGACCACATTCCGTCAAACTTCTGCCACCAGCCTTTCTGACCATGTCCAAAATGTTGAGATTCAACAAGATGATGAGCTTAGTGAAAATGAGTCACCTTCACTAAGTGGGCTCGTGAGCAATTTTTAGATGCAAGTATATTTTTAGACTATGTCTATTTTTAGACATGGTGATCATATTTCAGAAGTTGCAGGATGCTATTTGTGGATGGTTGGTCAAGTTGGAAAAATAGATGAAATTATATTTTTAGAATATTGGGCGAAATCTATTTATAGATCATCGATCTAAAAATAAAGTGTCAATTATTATTAGCTCTTAATAATAATCCGACAATAAACATCAACTTATTCTCTTGGAGCACTTAATTTCAATGTACAGATTTGGAAAATCAGTGGGTTGAAGGAATTACGCAATTCCTAGGGTTTACTGGTGGTTCATGCATGGAGGACTCAGTTAGAACTGAAGTGGCAAAGTTATGACAGAGTTGGAAGAGTAGTTCATGAAGTTGTTATTCAGTTTAACTCAGTTAATGGAGTTAAACTCAGTTGAGCTAGTTGTATCTAGTCTAACTGAAAGATACACTAGTGAGAGTTAAGTGAATTAATTAGTTAATTAATTCACAAATAATAACTCATTAATCAACTGAACAATACAACAGTTAACTACAATGCATGTTAGTTCCAGTGGAGACCCAGTGGAGAGATAGGTGAAAGGGCAAGATGAACTATCCATTGTGACTATAGTGATGCATTGATTGCACCACACACACATTGGAGTTGCCAATGAGGATTGCGCAGTCAAGGCAAAGGAAATTCGAATTCATTCAGGGGTGTTCTTCAGTAGGGATTGCGCAATGGAGGCAGGATGTCATGAGGCAAGAAATTGGTGCATAGAGATGTAAATTTTTGCATGACAGTGTGTAATGAATCTATATTGTACTGAGAGCTTGATGTTATAAGCTTTGTATGAGATTGTTACATGATCTCCATGATACATAATATATGATATTTGGGGTTTTCAGCTTCAGTATTTCCCTTTAAACAAATATGTTATGTGCGATTGTTTTTATTGCTTCATGTGTTTGCAATTGATTTTAATTTCCGCTTAAGATTAACACTGGAAGGATTCTGTATTTAGCAAGAATATAAATATTGTTAGATCAGGAGAATATGGATACATACATGCATCTTGCATATAATTTCTACATGTTATCAAAGCAGTGTTAATTCTTGAAGATTGCAATTATGAAGAATTCTTGAGTTTGTGCTGGTGGACAATTCGAATTTGCTGCAGAAAATTCTTGGTGCGACAGTTGAGTATACATTGAAATGTCTTTCAATCGGTTGTGATTGGAGTATGCCCTTGATGGCAGCTCAAATTACATAGCCTAGAAAGATAGGATGGAGGTAGTGCTAGAGGATTTCATCGATAACGATGTTCCTAAGCCGGGTTCTAGCAATGTTGCATTACTTGACGCGTGACAAAAGAAGGTAGCAAAGACAAGAAGAATTATGTTGGAAGGTGTGAAGGACCATATTGTGTTCAACCTTCACAGGAAAGCCACTCCATTTTCAATGTGGAAGGCTTTGACAGATTTTTTCCAAAGAAGCAACGACCAGAGGAAGTTGGTGCTGAAAGATAAGCTCAGAAAAATAAAAAGGGAGAAGGGCAACAGTATTCCAAAATACCTCACGAAGTTTTTCCACTGTAGGGATGAACTAGGAAGTGTGGGGATTATTTTTTATGATGAAGACTTGGTGAGCTTATCTCTCCTTGGGCTTTCGAAGAGTTGGCATAGCTACGAAGACTCTGTCAATGGACGGGAGAAACTGTTGGGATGCAAGCGACTTTGGTCGGATCTTGTGTAGGAGGAGATAAGGCGAAGTACCAGGGATGGCTCTTCATCAAAGAATGAAGTTGAAGAGAATTGCGCTTTGGCTGCCAAAGCAAGGAAAGGGAAGGGGAAGAAATTCCCTTCAAAATCTGAAGCTAAAGGCAAGAAGCAGGATTTGTCCAAGGTGAAGTGTTTTCACTGTCATGAACATGGGAATTTTGCCACTAACTTCCCACAGAAGAAGAAAAACAAGAAGGTTGTTGGAGCTGGAGCTAGATAGGCCTTAGCCTCACAATTTTAACTTGATTTCTCTTTGATGGCATGCTTGGTTTCAAGCTCTATAGGATCGGTGTGGTATCTCGATAGTGGTGCATCTTTCCATATGACAGGAGACAAAGAGTTGTTTAGTGAATTGGAGGAGAAGGATCTCCAAATGCATATAGAGATGGGAAACGATGGTCAATACAGTGCGATCAGCATTGGGACCATTACCTTTGAGACAGTAAACATCCAACAATATTAAGTGTCGATTATTATTAGCTCTTAATAATAATCCGACAATAAACATCAACTTATTCTCTTGGAGCACTTAATTTCAGTGTACATATTTGGAAAATCAGTGGGCTGAAGGAATTATGCAATTCCTAAGGTTTACTGGTGGTTCATGCATGGAGGACTCAGTTAGAACTGAAGTGGAAAAGTTATGATAGATTTGGAAGAGTAGTTCATGGAGTTGTTATTCAGTTTAACTCAGTTAATGGAGTTAAACTCAGTTGAGCTAGTTGTATCTAGTCTAACTGAAAGATACACTAGTGAGAGTTAAGTTAATTAATTAGTTAATTAATTCACAACTAATAACTCATTAATCAACTGAACAATACAGCAGTTAACTACAATGCATGTCAGTTCCAATGGAGACCCAGTGGAGAGATAGGTGAAAGGGCAAGATGGACTATCTATTGTGACTATAGTGATGCATTGATTGCACCACACACACATTAGAGTTGCCAAAGAGGATTGCACAGTCAAGGCAAGGGAAATTTGAATTCATTCAGGGTCTTTTAGCAAGGATTTACAGTTTTCAGAGGCAAGAAATTGGTGCATAGAGATGCAAATTTCTGCATGACAGTGTGTAATGAATCTATATTGTACTGAGAGCTTGATGTACTAAGCTTTGTATGATATTGTTACATGATCTCCATGATACATAATATATGATGGTTGGGTTTTTTAGCTTCAGGCTTTCCCATTAAACAATTGTGTTATGTGCGATTGTTTTTATTGCTTCATGTGTTTGCAATTGATTTTAATTTCCGCAAAAGATTAACAGTGGAAGGATTATGTATTTAGCAAGAAGATAAATATTGTTAGATTAGGATAATCTGGATATATACATGCATATTGTATATAATTTCTACACAAAAATGGTGTAGAAGGAGGAGCTTATGTCGAGCTCCCACATTTGAAGACCGTGTCTATATGGATTGGTTTCTCAAAACGCTTTTTCCTTCTATTGGTAAATATGTCGCATCTCACTTTCCTTAGAAATAGGAGGAATCTCTCCAAATCACGTTGAAATATGACTTGATCTAAACCCAATCTGGTTATGTTTATATCATTTTACTGGATCTCACTCAACTTGGTGGTGCCAACGCACCGGGGTAATCTCACGTCGCTGACGGTATTGTTGGATCTCTTTCACATCTGTATACTCATCCTCCCATGGGTTATGGTTTCCCTCAAGGAGGGGCCAGCTCCTCTAACACTTATCCCCCTCCCGAAAGCATGTATCTAGGATAAAGAACATTTTCCCCATTACATCAATCGATGTCAGGGCCTGCTATCGCTCAACCTGTTTACCCCAATGTTTCTCAACCTCCTTTATATCCTTATCAGCATCCTGGTGCTCCAGCCCCTACAGCATCTACACCCGAACCTCCCATGCCTTCTTGAACTCCTCCATAGTAGCCACCTCCCCCTCTGAGTCAGGTGTATGTGTAATGGAGTGCAACTAATCCTCCTAATTCCAAGAAAAATAGGAAAGGCAACCAAAATCAAATAGTGCAAGGTAATCAAGGGCGCCAAGGTAACCAACCGAACGCATGCCAAGGAAACCATCCTAAAAATAACAACCAGCAACAAGGCAATCATCCCAAGTAGGCCTCATCGTATGAACAAGCCTTTTTCTTGTTGTGGTATCCATGGCCATTATACTGACGATTTTCCCCTTTTTCCCCAAATGCGCTAGTTGTGGGAAGCACAAGCAACATGTAGAGGAAAACAAGCCACTGCCTCGTCTCCTCCAAATACTGCACCAGTTCAACCGATTGTTTTCACTAATCCTTTCCCTCAACAAGGATATGTGGCCACCCAACCTCCTCAAGTTCAGGCCACCCCTAAACCTTTCCAATCTAGTACCTTTGAATACCTTATTCTGATGAATTCTGAAGAGGTCACTATCGCTGATGTCAACCTTCAAACTCATTTTTGCCAATATGGAAAGCCACCTACTTCACCTGCAACTGAGTCCCAAACCAAAGTTTCCATAGAGTCCAGTTCGACACCCAATGCTCCTTTACAGATCCCTTAGCCATGGGCATAGGTCATCCCCAAGATACCCAAAGGGCCATTACACCAAACTGTTGCTTCTACCAAGTCGCCCACACTTACAACATAATAGATGACTTGGCACAATCTCCTACTACCATGTCAATGTTGGAAGTCCTCTAGTCGTTCCCTTCACAATGTAAAGCTCTATTATCTTCTCTGGGAATTTTTGATCCTTCAAATGATATTTTGATCTTATTTGATTTTTCCAAGTCAGAACATCCCCCCTTACCTTCATGCATCGCCTTCCAAATACTAGTCAAGATTCATAATGCTCTTTTCTCGCATTGTATCATTGACGAGGGCGCATCCACCTATGAGATGTTTGCCTATGTTTGGAATAAACTCGGATCTCCCAAATTAGCCCCATCCACCATCACCTTACATGCTTGGGACGGTCACCCTTCTGAGCCCCTTGGCATGTATCACAATTGTCATGTCGCTCTTGTGGGAAAGATTGTTTATATTAACATAGAAGTCATTGACACCCCCTTGGATTACAATATCTTCTTGGTTCATAGTTATACCTATGTGATGTATGTTGTCGCATTTGCGGTTCACCGTAAGATATGCTTTCATCTCAATGGAAAGATCGTTACCATTTATCAATTAACATATTATGAAACGAAGTCTCAGACCTCCCCTGAGTCTATCACATCTTTGGTGACCGATAAGAAATCAGTCGCACCTCTTACCAGTGTTTCACATGGAGTTTTTATTTATTCCACATAGCTTGGTGCATTCCCTCACCTCCCCCCTCTTATCACTAACCCCAGCTTGTCGAATGTTTGCATGATACAATCGTCTTGGACTAGCCACAAGCAATCTGGTTCAACCAGCCAGCAGCCAGTGCCTCCGCAGCCTGCTGGTGGTCACTTGATGAAGCCTTTAGGATCTTATTTTCAAGGACCTTATCCCTTTACTGGTGTCTCTTATACCCCTTTTCAACCAGGAATGGTTCCCCCTAACCTTAACCATTTGGGAGCCATTCCGCCAAGCCATTACCCCTCTAGTCAATTACCATTTCTAGCTCCCCCCTCTGGAGTCTTTTTGGTGCATGTTATGGCTACATTGAGCCTTCCCAATTTGACCCTAAGGATCTGAGTCTTGTACAATGATCCCCCAACCAAAACCCTTCCTGTTCAGCTCAAACCTTATACTGCTTTGACCCTGGTCCAACCAGTCGCTATGACCCCTCCCTTTGCTTCAGTGCCTCGGGCACCTCAAGAGGAATCTACTTATATTGTGAAAGAATTTGGTGATGGGGACAAAGCTAGAAAGAAGGAACCTAAGGATAAGGCTTCCCAAACAGCTCATGCTCCTCCTAAGCCTCAAAAGTGGTCACATCTGTGTGCTTTGTGTGATATTTTTGGGCATGCTACCCAAAATTTTCCTGAGCTTCCTCGTCTCAAACCTATGGTCAACGAGGAATTTCCTGAATCCGATATCCCAAAGGTCAATTTTACCTTACCCGATTCAGCTAAGAAACTCAAATCATTGCGCACGAATCACCCTTGTGCTTTGTGTGATATTTATGGCCACTATTCTCACCTATGTCCCAATCTCGATGATTTTTGTGACACCCTTGAGGTTGTCCTCTGAATCGAGGTCTAACATAGTGGATCCTCTACTCCTCTACTCGTGTGTTTGGATCAGGCCAAACCAGAGTACATTTCTTCACCTATTGTGATACCTCCCCCCGATGTCGAGATGATGGAGCCCTTGACCACTATCCTCTATCTATCATCATCCATGAGATCCTTGGTGGAAAAACCCCTGTCGGGAATTCCCTTCTGTTTCGACTAAACCTCCTTCGTTGATCACCTTGGGCTCAAAATTGGTAGATGTTTCATCTACTATTTCTTCGTCTACCCTCCGTATCAATGTTTATGTGAACCATATCTCTCATGATGATGTGCTAGGTATCCCCACCGTGTCATGTGGTCTTTCTTCTGCCAGTCCCCTCATCTCTCATTTTGATGAAGACATTATGGAAGCAATGACCATCCCAGACTTTCCTTAGGATGATATGCACCACCATGTGTACTTCCTTTCACAGCAGTCTCATGACCAGTATGTTGTACTGGAGTCAAAATAATTCATCTCTGATGAGTTCAATTGGTTTAGAAATCCCATTCCTGCACCCAATGCTTTCGGAGAAGGAAATATGGCCAATATCTCTCCTACCATTAAAATTAACATTTCTAATAAACCAGGGATAGAATAAAACATTGCCTTGGGAGCACATTTCACCCTGCAAGAAATTGAGGCTTACACTAAGTTATTTAAGGAATTCTGTGATGTTTTCTCCTGGTCTTATTCAAATATTCCCAGACTTAGTCCTGCCATTTTTGAACATCATATCGGTACATGGCTCGATGCCAATCCTGTTCGTCAAAAGTTGTGACCCATTAATCCTTCCCTACGAGAGGCTATCAAAGATGAAATCTACAAACTCAAGCAGACTGGTTTTATCTATCCCATTTAATACACCACTTGGGTCTCTATCTCGGTTCCTGTTCTCAAGAAACAAGGCACCATCCATGTCTGCACTAACTTTTGCAACCTGAACAAATCTTGTCCCAAAGACAACTTCCCCACACCGTTCATTGACCAGATTATAAATTAGTGTGTGGGGCATGAGGTTCTATCCTTCATGGATGGTCTCTCTGGATAAAAATAGATATTTATCTGTCGTGTTAATTAGTTAAATATTGCATTCATTAATCTGTGGGGAACTTTCGCTTATAGGGTCGGCCTAAAGAATGCCAAAGCCACTTTTCAGCGGGCCATGTCATATTGTTTCCATGACCTAGCTCATATTATCCTTGCCTACCTTGAAAACCTTATTTCTCTTTCAAGGCATCGGATGCAACACCTCCATGATTTGCATATTGTCTTTCTCCGATGTCGCGAGTATAATATCCGCCTCAACCCGCTGAAGTGTGTATTTTGCATCTCCGTTGGCATGTATTGGGCTTCGTTGTGTCTAAAGATGGTATAACTCTTGATCCTCTCAAAGTTCAAGCCATCCTTGAGCTTCCTATTCCTCGTACTTTACACCACTTACAAAGCCTTCAAGGCAAAGCTAACTTCCTTCGTCGGTTTGTCCCTGACTATGCCACCACTGCGCACGGGTTTCTAAGCCTCCTTCGATCTAACATTCCATTTGTTTTGGATGAATATTCTCAATAGTATTTTGATGCCCTGAAACATGCTCTCACTTCCTCTCCCTTGATTATTCCTCCTAAATTTGAGAGGGATTTCATCCTGTACATCTTAGCCTCCAACCATTCGGTCGTTGGGGTCTTTATACCGGAAGATGACACCAGAAAAGAACATTTTATATATTATGTCAGTAAGAACCTTGTGGATCCCCCTGTTTCCTACTCACATGAAGAGAAGTTGGCACTGGTCTTTGTGTTCTCGGTCCAGAAACTTCATCATTATATCATTACGCATTCCACCAAGGTCATGAACAATTCCAACCCTATGGCTTTCCTATTGAGTAGACAGATCCTCAATGGGAAGTATGCATGTTGGGTCGTTATCCTTTAGGAGTTCGAAATCGAATTTGTCACCCCCAAGAGTAAGAAAAGTTTAGCCCTTACTAAACTAATTTCTGAATTGCCTACTGGTACGCCAGATCCGCCGATTAATGATGATTTACCCAATGAACACTTTTTTTCCATTAATTCAAACGACCCATGGTATGGCGACATCCTTACCTACCTGCGAACCCAAAATTTTGCTTCTCATCTTGATCGTGATGCTCGATGAAGTATACGACACCAGGCCCCCCACTATATTCTCATTGTGACGATCTCTATCGTCGTAGTGTTGATTTTGTCCTTCGTCGTTGTCTCACGCACACTGAAGCTGATCAAGTCCTTAATTCTTTCCATAGTGATGCTTGTGGTGGCTACCTCTTTGGTTTGGGTACTGCCCAAAAAGTCATGTGCGTGGGGTATTTTTGGCCTTCTCTCTTCGGTGATTGCATTGAAGCAATCAAACATTGTTCCAGCTGCCAAATTTTTTCCCCAAAGGTGCGAGGTCCTCCTGCTCCCATCCATCCTCTCATATCAGCTAGTCCCTTTTGTAAGTGGGCCATTGACTTTATGGAGTGTCAACCTCCATCTACTGGTAACTACAAGTATATCATTATGGCGGTTGACCATTTCACCAAGTGGGTTGAGGTCATGCCAATGTTCAATAACACGACAGCTACCGCAGCTCTCTTTTTCTTTAACCATGTTATCACTCTATTCAGGGTTCAAAAACAATTGGCCTCTGACCATAGAAAATTTTTTGAAGATGAGATATGGTGTGAGCTATCCTCTATGTTGGGCTTTGAGCACCAATGTTCATCGTCCTATTACCCCCAAGGTAATGGTCAAGTTGAAGTGGTTAATAAAATTCTTAGAACCATGCTTCAACGAACGATGAACAAGCGCAAAACAAATTGGCACCTAATGATCTTCCCTACTTTGTGGGCCTATATAAATTCTGTTAAAACTGCCACTGGGTTCACTCCTTTCCACCTTGTTTTTGGCGAGGAGTCATTCTTACCGATCGAGTGTGAAATTCCTTCCCTTCAATTAGCCGTTGAACTTATCCCTGACACCCAACCTTTAGAAAAAATACTTATCATGCTTGAGCATGATTCTGAAGACCTTCATGTTGCCTTGTAAACCATCAAAGTGGCCAAGAAGCACACCAAAGCTCAATATGACTGAAAATTCTACCCTTGTACCTTTCACGAATGCGATCTTGTTCTAGTGTATGACCAGGCTCATGATGTCCTTGGTCATGGTAAGTTTGACTCATTATGGCTAGGACCTTACATCATTAGTAAGGATTTGGGTAAGGGGGCATACCTTCTAGAGGATTTCGAAGGCCACCTCCTTCCTAACCCTTGCAATGCACTCTACCTTAAGAAATTTTACCCCTGTCATTTCTCATCGAGATGTGTGTTTTATTTTTGTCATGCATTTAGGTAGCTTTAATTATTCATCATCTCATTTGTTGTCTTGTGGCGCCTTCCGGATGGATCCATCATCCACACCGTATATAGGCTATGCGGACGGTGCAATTTGCTACTCGCAGAATCTAGCCTCAGCAGCCTAGGCCATTTTTACCCCCATGTGTTCATTAGTCCCCTCCAACGGTGTATGCATTGGATCTGCCACAAATAATCAGGCCGAATATGATGCAGTGATAGGTTCTTTATTCAATGCCCTTGAACATCGCATCCTTCATCTTCATGTTCATTTAGAATCCCTGTTGCTTGTCATGCAATTGAATGGCGTGTATCGTGTCAATAAGCATGTCCTTTTTAGAAGATATTTACGAGTGAATTTCTTTGTGCGTGAATTTGAAACCATTACATTTAGTCATGTACCTAGATCCCAAAATCACTACGTAGATAGCATTGCAAAAAATATTCTAGATTAGCACTTATCACATGCATTTAACACAAGACAATAATCATAAACAAATGGCGAAAAAATACTTGTCATATATAAAAAGATGCATATCCATAATATGTGTCCACAAAATCACAAATGTTTTGGACTCCTCTACTCTAATACATCTGACATGCTCATAGCATGTTACAAAAATAAAAACTGGGGGCACCACATGCCCCTACATCTAATCATTATCTAGAGGGTCCCGAGCCAATGGCTTGGCTTCTGCAAACTGCAGTTCCCGCATACCATGTCCGATCATCGCCATGCGCCGCATGACCCCTCACCACTCCAAGGGTAGCTCGACACATCCCTCAATGTAGCAGTCATCTAGATCATGCCAGATGTGCTCTGATACTTCGGTCATCAACATCTCACATCTGCAGCGGACATCCTCCAATAGTGCCTCTAAATCCACTCTATTAGCTCCACTAGTTGTGCTAGACTCTACAGCCCCTGGCACTGCAGGTCGTCCCATATACCTAGTCGGTCTCACTGGTGCTATATCTGCATACCAAAAGTAATGAATCAATACCACATACATAATTCTAAAACTTTAAATGCACCATAAAATATAATAACTTATCACTTACCATCTCGTCCCCATGCTCGACTAGGCAGAAGTGGAAAGTATGGGTCCCCCTGATATTTCATCACATTGTATGGATAGTCGTCTATATACAGTAGCATCTGGTCCCAATGTGCAAATAAATTGGGTCAGAACAGTCGTCTAACTCCCCTGCCTCCTCCTCTCCGCAGTAGCTTCCCCTAGCAGCGCATCTTGGGCTCTCACAGGGCCCCATCCTGGATCTACACATGAGGTCGAAGTGTGGGGATCTTCTCGAAGAATATCGAACATAACAATGTATCAAAAGAACAATCATGGTCCACTTGTCACTTGCATAGCAATAATTGTAGTTTCAACGACAACAACATCATCTGGGCCCACCCATAGTAGGTCCTGCTCAACACACTCTCGACCATCATCATCTTCCCTATGGTGATGTGGTGGAAGGCATGGTTTCCCAAGATTCACAGCACTGCTACGATGACAGCCGAGTCTCTAGCCTCTCTAGATCTCTGATCGGTATAGTTGTGCCCTTGACACGGATATTTGGTCAGCAAAGGCATTCCATGAACTCAAATATATTCTGCCCCCGCGGTAATACTACTTGGATATTTCCCACCACCCCCTGCGGCGGGAGACTAGTCAGGAAATAGATGTCCTAAATAGTCAGCTCGATCTGTTGCCCCTGCACGATAAGGACATGCAAGTATAGTTCCCAATAGCTCACTATCCTGGATAGCAGGGACTCCCCTACCCTCATCAATAGGTTCTCAACCAACTTGAGAACCTCATATCTCGCCAGTGCACCTCTAACCACTAGATCCCCTAGATCTCGGAATGAAGCGCATCCAAATATCTTTCTCTCCAGATGATCTTCAACTCTTCAATATCTGCACAAACCAAATAATTTTTCAGTCAGAAGAATAAAAACTACATAAAAAACATCAATCCTCAGTTCCCAAACAAAAACAGGACAAATGTAATATTCCTAATTAGTCCTAAGCTAATAGGAATATTCATTTTGTTTTTCTTTCTTTGTTTAAAGAATAAATATGTAAAGGAGGTTCATAAAACTCCTAATAAAAGAATAAATCAATGCCCAATGTGAACAAGGCTAAATTTGGGCCACTTGTAAAATCACACTTGAGTGTGAAAGAGACTGAATCTATTAACCAAGTCAACCAGGACCAAATCAACCACACTGTCCAGATGCAATGAATCTCCTAGAAGAACAACCTAGTCAAGTTGGAGGCTACACATGTGAATGGGGCTAAATCATTGAAGGTGGTTTAGGGTTTTTACAATCTCTTAATCTTATAAAAGGAAGAGGAGGGCAGCATATTAAGGTTTTTCAATGATATGATTTCTAAATTGCTGTCTGTTTAGACAAACAGTGTGCTTGGCTGCTTAGCCTAGATTACATTGGGATTTCCTGTTTAGGGGTTCCGTTTCTTCCCATTGAGGAGCTCTTGGGAGAGTTTGTATTGCTTGTCCACTATCAGGTTGAAGACCAAGCTTCTACTTCCAACTGCAATGCAGATCCAGTGAGGCTTTTCTTGCTTTTGTAAGCTGCAGCAAGTGGAATACTAGATCTATTCAGATCTAGCCTGTTTTGGAACCTCTTCTTAGTGAGTGTGTCTTTTAACCTCCTGGAAGAGTGCATCCATTGTTAAAGCTTTAGTTTTTATCTTGGCATCAGGAAAAAGAATTCTCAGAGCCAACAGCATTGTTTCTATCCTTGGATGTCTTTATTTTCAGATCTACAGCTGCAAGGTGTCTTGTCTACATTTTGGAGGAGAGATCTCAGGTGTTGGGATTCTTCCTCTCACTTTGGTGATCCATGGATTGGCCATCCAATACATGTTAGTTTTATATCTGATTTTCTGTACCATTGTATTATTCATAAATTTCTGAATCATTCTGCAGATCTGCAACCTTAGATCTCAGATCTACTCTCTGTGCTTCATGTTTTGCACAAAACCCCAAGGGGAATGTAATAAACAACCTCTTTGGCTTCCTATCTGTAATAAATATGTATTTTCATGCATATATCTATTATATATCTAATATCTAATATAGCAGAGCTTCAGTCTTCAGAAAATTACGCTGTCTATCTTTCTTGGCAATTTCCAGTCTTGCAGCACCTCAATCTTGAGGGTTTATCCATGTAAAATCTTTGTTTTTATCTTGAAAATGAATAATTCTTGCCCCATCTCTGATTTACTAATTTTCATACTTATTTTCATCTAATAGCTTCAGAAAATCACGTTGATAAAGCTTCAGAGACTTCTGCATACATTAAGTCATGGGAAATCAGGGTTTTTAAGCCTAGTCGGTATTGGAGGAATTGTTTAATATAGCTAGGATCATTTATTTGACCTTAAATTTGACATGGGAATCCTTAATGACCTAAGCTAAAATAACCTCTTACCATTTTCCTTATTTTTATGCGTATTTCTATATACACTCATTTTAGGGCAAAAAGCACCCATTTTCCCCACCCTTTTGAGTCCAAAAGTGAAGTAAAGGCTTCTTATGATCATATTATTGAAGGATATGCACTATAAAATCTGTTATCAGTCATAGGGATGAATCTCCAACTCTAGAATACCTTAGGGTATTCTCATTGTTGTAGAAAATTCCAGATTTGGAACATTACAGTGGTATCAGAGCATATTTCTTGGCTCAGCCTATGAGTCTCAGCCCAAGAATACAGAAGGAGATCAAAATGTTGAATAATATGAGATTAATCTCATAATATTTTAGATCCAGAAAGGACCTCCCACGGGAGGTTGAGCAGATGAAGAGTTGCGGTGAAACTCCTAAAGGGTTTCAAGAGGAGGAAGATGCACCAAAGGAGGATACTTTGAGTGATTATCTTCAGGAGTATGAATCTAAATATTGGGAAATAAAGGATCACTTGAGCTTCCAAGAGTTCTGCCAGCTCAAGGAGGAGAGAAGAGCCAACAATAGAAGAAGAAGAGGTAGATTCTTTCTGCCTAACTTTGGTGGATCCTCCACATGCACAGCTGAAGAATGGCTAGATCAGCTAGACTCATATCACAATCTACATCAAGTTTCAGAAGAAGAAGCCCTTAAGGTAGCAGCACTGCATCTTAAAGGTAAAGCTTATGCTTGGTGGTTATTTGAAAATTTTTCTTTGAAGAATGCAAATATTTCCATTTACTAGGAGAATGGTGAAGAGATTTGATGAGAGGCAAGCTAAAACATCTGTGAAAGAGCTAGCAAAGCATGAGCATGCAAAACCATTGCATGAGTTGGAAATACCTACTATGAAAACTCCACTTCAGATTTCTATTGGAGGGGATGAAAACTTATGTGATACCTTGCCAAGGGCAAGATCCCCATTGCATGAAGAGATTTCTTCTCAAAAAGAAGTAATGGAGATTCCTCCTTCAAAAGAAGACCAAGATCCAAGGTCTCTTGTTGATAGTGAGGTGTTCTCAAATATTTATGAGAAGGAAGATCCAGAAGGAAGTAGCAACGCTGTCACTTCAAAAGAATACCCATTACCATATGGGGATGGAGATGAATTTATTGTTTCAAGGGAAAGAGCTTGTGTATCTTTGCAAGTGATTCCCAAGGAACATTATGTGACAGCCTTATTGAGCAGTGATACCTTACTCCAAGAAAGAGGAGGAAGGATGGACCAGCATCCAATGATGAGGAGCATGCACCCTTGTTTATTTCAAGGGGTTTCTATTCATGAGAAGGAGACTGAACTATGTAGCAAGGAAAGGGACACATCAGTCCAACCATTTATGCAGTCTACTTCAGATCTTGATGTCTCTTTACATGGAGGCATTTCACCAGGGAGACCCCCTGATGAGAAGAAGATTAAATTTTTCTCTCAACTTTGTTCATCAATGACAATATTGGCTAAGGATGGAGCCTTGAAGGGAGCTACCACAACACTAATATCTATTGATAGATTTCAAGGAGAGCTAAACAATTTCATGAAATTTATTTTGCTATTTCTCACTCATCTATTTGCATTGATAAATAATAAGTCAAAGACCTATAATGACATTAGCATGGTGTCAAAAGGCCACTCCATAGATTTGGGGTAGCAAATGATATCTCTCCATAAAAATAAAGAAGATGAGGTGATGGCTACTTCATTTCATAACTCTACAACGATGTGTTTGTTGAGAAGCTTTGATTCCTATTGGGAATCCCAACTCTTGGTAGAGTATTCCAAGGACCTCTTCACATGTAAGGTTCTTGATGGAAAAAGGAAAGATAGGAGGTATAAGGTGGTTGATGGAGTCATTTTATTTCATGATTAGATCTATTTGACTAAAAAGTCAAGACTCAAGGACCAACTACTAGGTGCTGCCTATGATATCTTGCTTTCTACCCCCATTGTTTTCATTAGAACACACCATATTATCTCAAATGGATTCATGTGGGAAGACTTTGAAGAAGAATCATATCAGAATTATCAAAGATGCATGTATCACATGAAGATGGAGCAGCAATATAACTCTATGGAAGAGTTAGTTCAGCCCTCTCTTTCTCCTCATGAGGAAGGAAATAGATCTATGCACCTCTCCACTTGTTGGAGGAGGACTATTGGTGAAGAGCATACTTATGCAAATCATGTTATATTTTCTGATTGTATGCATTCTTTTACATTATATATCCATGCCATGACCCCAAGGAGGAGTGTCATATCTTATAAACTTCATGGCCAACTTTGGGCCAAAACTATTTATGAACATGGCCACTCCCTTGATGGACTAAGGGAGATTTTGCAGCATGATGGGTGCTTTCCTAAGGAACCAAATATATCTTCCACTTTCAGCCATGAAGATATGCTATGGGCAGCAAGTAAGTGGTGGGGAAATCACTTACCACATCTAAATTTTATGCAAGTAGGAGATGTCCTACGCTGGTTGCTATTGGGTGAGTATGGGTACTACGCAAGGTTTGATATTTTCTTGTCTCATGCCTTGTATCTCAATGAGAGGATGCACAAGAAGAAGAAGGCATGGTTTATTTGGTTGACAAGAAGAGAGTTTGGACATCCCATGTCAAATTTCATGTCCATATATTTTCTTGTGATTGGGATGAGTCTCATGTATGTACATGTATTTCTTTTTGGAATGTATCTCATGATCATGTATGTACTTGGGTTTGGGAGAAATTGTAACTCTCTCATGGGATGGCATAAGGGAGCTTGTTTATCTTATGATGATTATCATGCTCTAATCTTTGTTGGGGACATTAGAGGAGGGATGACACATTGGTTGAGTGTGTCCTTTGGGAATGAAATATCCCATATTCATTCATGCTTCAAGAGGAGGATAGCACATTGTATGGCTGCTAGATCATATCCTTTGTTTTCTTATGCAAGGAGCCATATGTTGGGTTTATGTCATTAGAAGAAGTCTCTCACTTGGGAGAATTTTCAGAAAGACATGTGTTTCTTGAATCATATTCAGCCAACACCTATTATCCTCTACTATTTCCAAGCTTTGAAGAATATTTTTGCAGCAAGAAGGTGGTGGGATGGCCACTTATTGTACTATGATTTGAGGCAGCAAGATGAAGGACAACGTTGGTCTCAAGGGAGGGACTATTGTCACCATCCAATATGTCATATGACACTTAGTCCATGTTTCTTTTGGAGCACACATGGTGAAGATCCTATAGTCACTATATGCATGGAAGATTGGGCAAGGAGGCTCACTAGAATCCATGAAGGGAATCATGAAGTTCCAAGTCTCTTTTGGCTTCATGAGGACTATATTATTGCAGCCCAGGATCACCAACTCCATATTTATCATAAATGGAGGGAGAGGCAGCATGATTTGAGTATTATTATCTCTCATTTCCAGCCATGGAGCCCCTACACATTGCATATGGTGGGGATTGGTGACTATTTCTTTGCGCTACCAAAGATGGCTCACTTTGTTTGGATGATAGCATGGAGATTGAAGTTTCTCATGGGGTTTGAAGCACCCACTATTCACTATCTCTCATGCCTTGAGAATGCCAATGGACAGCATATGATTATTTCTATGTATCTCCCACTACTTCATGATGACAGCTATTTGGTTCATTCACCAAAAGCAAACTTGTATTCTTGGGAGGAGACAATTCCATTGGAGATTTTGCAAAGTCCTTGTGAGTTGCTTGAGGACAAGCAAAATTTTGGAGGGGAGGACTGTAATATTCCTAATTAGTCCTAAGCTAATAGGAATATTCATTTTTTTTTTCTTTCTTTGTTTAAAGAATAAATATGTAAAGGAGGTTCATAAAACTCCTAATAAAAGAATAAATCAATGCCCAATGTGAACAAGGCTAAATCTGGGCCACTTGTAAAAACACACTTGAGTGTGAAAGAGACTAAATATATTGACCAAGTCAACCAGGACCAAATCAACCACATTGTCCAGATGCAATGAATCTCCTAGAAGGACAGCGCATTCAAGTTGGAGGCTACACATGTGAATGGGGCTAAATCATTGAAAGTGGTTTAGGGTTTTTTCAATCTCTTAATCTTATAAAAGGAAGAGGAGGGCAGCATATTGAGTTTGTTCAATGATATGATTTCTAAATTTTTATCTGTTTAGACAAACAACTTTCTTGGCTGCTTAGCCTAGATTGCATTGGGATTTCTTGTTTAGGGGTTCCATCTCTTCCCATTGAGGAGCTCTTGGGAGAGCTTGTATTGTTTGTCCACTATCAGATTGGAGACCAAGCTTATAATTCCAACTGCAATGAAGATCCAATGAGGTTTTTCTTGCTTTTGTAAGCTGCAGCAAGTGGAATACTAGATCTATTCAGATCTAGCCTGTATTAAAGCCTCTTCTCAGTGAGTGTGTCTTTTAACCTCCTGGAAGAGTGCATCCATTGTTGGAGCTTCAGTTTTGATCTTGGAATCAGGCCAAAGCATTCTCAAAGCCAACAACGTTGTTTCTCTCCCTGGATAGCGTTATTTTTAGATCTACAACTGCAGGGTGCTTTGTCTACATTTTGGAGGAGAGATCTCCGGTGTTGGGATTCTTCCTCTCACTGTGGTGATCCATGGATTGGCCATCCAATACATGTTAGTTTCAGATCTGATCTACTGTACAATTTTATTATTCAGAAATTTCTAAATCATTCTGCAGATCTACAACCTTAGATATCAGATCTACTCTCTGTGCTTTATGTTTTGCACAAAACCCCAAGGGGAATGTAATAAACAACCTCTTTGGCTTCCAGATCTATAATAGATATGTATTTTCATGCATAGATCTGTTCTAGATCTAATATCTAATATAGCAGAGCTTCAATCTTCAAACAATTACACTGTCTATCTTTCTTGGCAATTTCCAGTCTTGCAGCACCTCAATCTTGAGGGTTTATCCATGTAAAATCTATGTTTTTATCTTGAAAATGCATAATTCTTGCCCCAGATCTGATTTAATGATGTTCATACTTATTTTCATCTAATATATTCATAAAATCACGCTTCTCAAGCTTCAGAAACTTTTGCATACATTAAGTCATGGGAAATCAGGGTTTTTAAGCCTAGTCGGGATTGGAGGAATTGTTTAATATAGCTAGGATCATTTTTTTGACCTGAAATTTTACATGGGAGTCCTACATGGCTAAAATAACCTCTCTCCATTTTCCTTATTTTTACGTAGATTTCTATATACACTCATTTTAGGGCAAAAATCACCCATTTTCCCCACCCTTTTGAGTCCAAAAGTGAAGTAAAGGCTGTTGCTGATCATATTATTGAAGGATATACACT
The DNA here is from genome assembly GCA_034641835.2 of Pinus albicaulis. NCBI lineage: Eukaryota > Viridiplantae > Streptophyta > Pinopsida > Pinales > Pinaceae > Pinus > Pinus albicaulis. Next base: position 415,146,443 of record CM076580.1, read on the forward strand.
ATAACATCTGTTATCAATCATAGGTCTGCATTGAAAAATCTGGAATACCTTAGGGTATTCTCATTGTTGTAGAAAATTCCAGATTTGGAACATTACAACAAAACCCAACTTTTGGCAGCTCGCACATTTTTCAGCCCTATCCCTATGAGGTCATAGTTTTTCCTCTAAAACCTAATACCCAGCTCAAAAGCAGGCCCGAGAAAGTTTGAGCTGGCCGTGAGAAGGGGCAGAGTGTTGTTCTTGAGTTCTGGGCACCTAATCAAAAATTCTAAACCACTTAAACTGAAGAGTATGGTTAGGCCACCTACCTGCAACTAATGGATCTCAAGTCCAATGGTCAGTTTGTTTGCTATAAATGCCACAATATTTAGGGTATTTTCCTCCTCTCCACGTTCACCACAGCTGCACTAGCAAATGAACCTTATTGGAGGGAAATCACCCTATTAAAAGATAAACCTTAATTTTTCTTTCGCTAATTGCAACCAAACCATAGCCTTGTTTGAAGAACCATAAACACCATTGGAAATCTCTCATCGAGCTCTAAAATGGGTATCATTTTGTTTTTGGTGATTTGATACTTCATCTGGAAGCCTTTTTTCCAAGAATGGTCACTTTTCTTCTTCTCAAAATCGAATTTCTACACCTGTGCCACTTGTACTTGGGGCACCACTTAGCCTTCATACTTGTCAATGCGTGTGTCGATTTTCGTCATGAGCAACCATATTTTTCTTATGTTTTTATGGTCCTCACCAGGCCTATTCTGTGTGGTAGCATCATCAAGTTTCCCTTGATTAAACTATCCAAGTTGAGTCATCATCGCATTCATGGAGTTTGTCCTGAGTCCCTTTGCCTCTTGTTATAGTATTACATCCATTCATGCCTTTTCCCTCTCTAGTGTAGCCCATTTTGGCTTCCAGTCCCACTGTCTCCCATCCCCTCAAAAGTCGATTCAGTCGCCGCCAGGTCATCCATGCTTTATATGCTCTGACAAGGGAAGTCGTCCTTTTTCTACTCATTATTACTCATTCCATCATCATCCCTAGTTTCAGTCCATCAGTCTCTCTACTATGATCTCTCGTGCCTTAGTTGAGGACCCTCATTGCCTCACCTATGGTGGACATCCTTTTGCCGACATCCGCACATTCATCCCAGAAGAAAGGTCTAGAGGGCAGTGTATCTTGGTTCCAGCTTCCATTCTTGTTCGGTGCCTCAGATTAGGCAAAGGGATTCCTTATTTCCCTTTGACTTGATTTTTTCTCGTCCGCTCCACTTTACCATGATCTCGATTCGTATACTTGATAGTTTGGTGATCCAGCAAATTGATCCAGTGATTCCCAGGTGTGTGTGAGATGTTTCAGACCTCATGAGGGGGTGGACCTTTAGGTAGTCCCCCACATGCCTAGATGACTTCATTTTATGCTACAGCATCAAATGCAACTCCATAGATTTGATCAATTTGGTTATATCTTCTTACAGCGCCTATATCATGCATGTATCATTTAGATGATCAATTCATATTTTCAGAGCCCTTTCTTGTTTATCGGGGCTTCTTTGGTTGTTATTATATCTCATGTACTCGGATATTAGCGCCTATATCATGCATGTATCATTTAGATGATCAATTCATATTTTCAGAGCCCTTTCTTGTTTATCAAGGCTTCTTTGGTTGTTATTATATCTCATGTACTTGGATATTATTGTATTCAATCCTGGATGTTATCCCAGGTGCAGTATGTATGTGGGATCCATTATATTGTTTCTTGGCCCATTTTTATGCCAGCATATCATGTACTTTATAGCTCAATCTCATTTTACTGGGCGCACCATTATTCTTTGTACTTTTTCATCTCGGCAAGTATCGGTATGCCTCCTCCGCCTCACTCAGAAAAGGTACCCAAACATTAAAAGAGACTTATCTCACTTATAGGTCTCGACCCCTCAGGTTATTTTCCTCTCTCACTTCACTCCGTCTATGTATCTTTCTCTCTATGACTCCCCTTTGGTGTCTAGTGATTGTGTTCTTGCAACATACTTTGATCATAAGATTAGCTCCTAATGCTTGCACGTTGGGAGGAATCGTGGGAGGAATCTGTTCCACCTTTTTTTGGTCATCTAACCATTTACAATTAGATGTATCGAAAGACACCATATAAGGCCAATTTTACCATAGTAAAATTTCTTTCACTATAATAAATAATTTAATAACCATATTTTATTAAATTATTTCTAGTCCAAATAGGAAACCCCGTGAGGAATAATTAAATAAATCCTTATTTATTTGATTTTCCTCTAGGAATAATTAATTAAACCACTATTTAACTAATATTCATGGTCATATTTAACCCAATTAATGAGAAATAATTAGATAAATCATTATTTATCCTATTATCCTTTAGGAATAATTAATTACATCATTATTTATTTAATAGTCCTTGTTAAATTTGACTAAATCATTTAGGAATAATAAAATAAATCATTATTTGTTAAACTGTTCCTTGACCTCATCCTTGAAATGATAAATAAATAATTTATTTGTTTATTATTTCTAAATAAATGGATTTAACCAATTTAAACTCATTTTCCCTCCAAAAAAATATAATAAAATATTCCAAGCAGTTAAATCTAGATCTTGGTTAATAATATTTTATTATGCACCATTATCAAGGATAACTCAATATTTTGTTATAAATAGGAGGATTTTCCACTCATTATTTACTTTTGATCCTTTTATCATGGTCGGACTTTGGTCCTCTTGTCATTGTCATACTTTGATCACTTTTATTATCTTTTTGCTTATTGAGCTCCCATTGAGTTCAACACGTCTTGGGTTTTCTACACCATTGAGAAAGAGAAACTTATGGATCTAAAGCATTGAGGACAACCAAGAACCCATCCCATTGAGGGGGACTGGTAGCATAATTCTTTGTTCCCTTCCTAGATGTTAACATAATATAAATTTCTTTATATATATTGTCTTGTCCATTAGATATTTGGAGAAACTCTTATTTCATCTTACTGTTTAGCTGCTTTTACTACATAGATCTGGGGTTTTGTTGCATTTTTTTCGACCGTCTATTGCAGATCTAAAGAAGTTGGACATCCATATTTGTTGTTAGGGTTTTTTGTCATGTGCATCTAAAGTGATCTCTTTTCGTACACTTACATTAAGAATTCATTCTAACAATGTTTATATTGCAGATATTAAAAGTTAAAGAGAGTAGGGTCTTACGAATACATAGAGTGGAACCAACTATTCCCTAGCTATTGAGTACCAAACTTTAAATGGTAGATTATAATTGTCATAAAATTGAAAGTTCTTTTTACTTTTCTTCTTTGTTGGATCTTCCCTCTAGAGATAAATGCACCCACATGGGGGGCTCTATTTCCATCTGTAACCATTCACATTGTCCAATAAAAAATTTATATAAATATTTAAAAACACAAGGTATTGTTTGCTGGTAAACCCCTACACATCTATAAATGCTAGAATATGTAATAATGTTTGGTTAAGAATAATTCTATACATTACCATGAATTCCCAAGAATCAAACGATCCATACTTTCCCTTACTATTTGATTGACATGCTTTGGCAATCTTCGGTGCCATAGATTTTTTGATATTTCTGATGTTCAAATTTGAACATGCTTGAACCTCATACAATAGCCTAATGCTCCAATTCTTTTGTGGCTGATTTCTAGTGTATGATGTTATTTGTAAAAAACATTACCCATTAAATTCATTAGTAGTTCCACCATGGATTTTCCACGACAATGTAGATATCTGGATTTTGAATGTAATCTTTATCATAAAAAAACACATAATAGTAAGATTTTTGGGTTTGGAAAAGCATAAAAAATTGAATTGGGGATTTTAAAATAGAACTGTTCATATCGACATGGGTCTAAAACTAGTCTACCAACTTTAAAAATTGGAAGTGGTTTGACAGTTTTTGGGAGTGAAAAATTATCTCATGGCCAGTGAAAAATAATCTCATGGTGGGAGATTTTGTTTTGATGAACTTTGGTATTTTATTTGTATTTTATCTATTTAGATTATTTCATTGAGAATGAATGACACATTTTGAACATATTTATTTATTTAATGTAACTTATATGGTAAAAATAATAATATAGAGATATAAATTCATGTGGGAATTTAGATGAACTTTAATTTTATAAATGTTTAATAATAGAATAATGTAAATGTAAATTTAAGTAAAGGGATAGAATTAAAAGTAAAAGAGAGAAGTTTATTATTATAGAAAAAGTTTTATTTAATGATAAAATGTTGAGGAAATTTTCATCATTGAATAATGTTTAATTTTATTGAGGGTTGTTGTTAGGGCCTAAGTTGGGAGTGCCTTTAATCGAGGCAAGGTGACATACTCATTGCACCATTTGTGATGTTTATATCACAAATAATATGTTATGGACGATTTGGTAGAGGGTTTATCAATGGTCCAAGGCTTCAACGACACGAAGACAATGGAAAATAAACCAAGATTTGGAGTTTCCACTTGGGTACATTGGTTTTCACAAGGATGGCTTGGTGAATAGTGCCATGAAGGGTGCAACATGACCAACCATCCCAACTTTCCCAAGCAAGGAAGAACCAAGGTGAGTGAGAACGCACATGAGCTTGGTGGCATGGGCGCCACAAAGGCGTGGCGCAACTAAGGAGCACATCCCCGGCAAAGAGTCTGAACAAGTTGACAGGAGTGCTAATGGATCTAATGCAAGGTGAAGTTGGTGTGATTAGACTAACAAGGGTGGGAAAAAATGGAATGAGTTGAAAAATGGAGGTCCCCCCAAACCAAAGTAGTGTTGTGGAAGATACGCTCATAGAGACAAGATGACCCAACTAAATGGAAGGGTCACAAGGCATAAGCTAACTAAAAGGGGTGAAGTCGCAAATATATATAAAGGACACAGATGATGGATATTGGGGAGAAAAACAATACATAAAATATACAAGCATCAAGGGAGTCCTCCACTATCTCAATCCCTTTCTCTCATGATTTGGGAGTGCCATCGGAAACCCTTACAAGTCCATAGCCACTAGGGATTTACCATTATCCTCATTTGTAATGGTCGGCCCTTCATCTACCCCTTCACGGTTCTCCCTCATTACCTCTTTTCCTTCATCTGGTTACTTTGGTAGTGGCCCTACTCCACTTCCTAACTCCTCTGACTCTCCTTCTAGGGTTATCTCATCTGCAGAACTGACTGTGGACGCTGGCACCTCTTCTTCGAGTTCTTTAAAGAAAGGAGGAAAAAATTCCAAGTGTGTTTGGGTTAACAATAAGGAAATTTAACTCATTCTTGGGGAGGGTATCTGCATGGCCGATGTTATCAACACGGTGGAAAGTGTTCTGGTTGGCAGGGTTCATTGGCGGAATTACACTACATGAAGGTTGAGGCTATGGGTATCATAAATTTGGGGACAGGCCATGGAATCCCTCCGTTATATTTTCACTTTCTCCAAAGGTTGGTTTTATGTTCAGTTTCAATCAAAAGAACATGTAGATTGGGTCCTTTATCAATTATGGCACATTGAAATGGCACCTGTCCTTCTCAAGCATTGGAGCCCCTTATTTGATCCTGACAGAGAACATTTGGGAGCTAACCCCATTTGGGTCAGATTGACTGGTTTACCTATGCACCTGTGGTTTGATGATATTTTTAAAAGTGTTGGAAATATTCTTGGTACCTATCTCGATCATGATTGATCCTTTGCAGAGACAGGGAATATGGAATATGCTTACATAGTGGTTCACCTTGACACTTTTGAAGGCTTGGAAGAAAATTTGAAGATTCAATGGAGGCATACCGCTCGGGTACATATTTTGGATTATGAAGCGGTACCCTTCTACTGTCATCGGTGCCATAAGTTAGGTCATGTGTTCAAGGACTTCCCTTTACACTCTCATGTCGTTCCACCTCAGACTACTTCGAGGGAAGATTTTGATAATGGTGGGGTCACTGTATCATTCAATCGTCAGAAAAAGAAGACAACCTTGCACTCTCCTGCTCTCAGTACCTCTCCACAAATGCCTACAAATGTTTCTGCCTTTCCTTCCTCTTCAAGGATTACTGCATCTCTATTAGCAGCTTCTGGTCCTCCTCCAGGTTCCAGTACCTCTCCTTATCCTCCTTCTCCCATTGTTTTTTTTGTGACATCGGATGCTTTATCTCACATTTTAGATGTAAATGTTTCTATACGTCACCTTTCTTCAATTACTTGCCCTGTTGTGCCCTCCCCGGATGTTTTTTCTTCTTTCCAACCCTTTATCCCACCTCCCCCTCATGTCCCCTTAATTATTCATGAGTCTTCCTCTGATACTATATCTGGTCATAACTATAATCTTCGCTCTTGCATTAAGATATCATAATATCGTTGTGGGTTAGGAACTAATCCTCCACCTATCCCACCAAAATCATCATGTGGCAGACACTCAAATATATCTAAATCCATATTAAAACCCAATATTTATGTTGCAAAAGGTCATCAACTCTCAATTGAAGGGGTTCTTAGAGCAAGAAACCCCCCCCCCCATGGTTTCACAATGAAATGCCTCTCTTTTAATTGTCGCGAGCTGGCTAGCCCTGCCAAACGTTTAGCCATCAAGAGACTCTTTGATATTGCGAAGGTGGATGTGATACTTATTCAAGATACACTAAGAACCTCTGACCATATTATCCCTGTACTGACTGCCCTTTTACCTAGATGGACCTTTCATTCTTTAGATCCTCGTGGTCGATCAAGAGCCATTTCTATTGTCATCAATCCTAGGGTCATCGGACTTAACAATATTTGGGGTAGGGAAGGAACCTTGGTTGTGGACTTATTCTCTAAAAAAACACGGATCGAGTTTAGATTAGTTAACATATATGGCCCTTTTCACAATAGAAAAGAATTATGGAACTCTTTCTTGAATTCTTCTTCTATGCAATATGAAAATATTATATTGTGGGTTGATCTTAATTTTTCCTTGGGAATTGCTGAATCCTAAGGCTCACATGCTAAATTAGATCCTCCCTCTGATATCTTTGGATCATATTTAGATCAATTCCACTTGATCTACATTATTATGCCTCGTTTACAACCTACCTGGCGCAATAGGAGAATTGGTGAAGCAATGCTTGCCGGGAAGGTTAGATATTTTTCTCATCAAGGAAGGATTACTGAATAGATTGGATTTTTACAGGAAGTGGGTTAGATCTAGGGGCATTTCTGTTCACTTCCTGATTTATCTTAAACTATCTATTATTTCCCCAAATCCTCTTGCCCCATTCAAATTCAACTTGACCTAGCTCCAGGATCAATCTTATATTAAATTAGTGAATGATGCTTGGAGGATTGTGCCAATTCCACTTGATTAGTCTGTCACATCCTCCTTTTCCAGCAAGCTTCTTTACATCAAAAATAAATATATTGAATGGGAAAAGGCAAAATAGATACAGGATGACAATGATTTAAGACATATTGAAGAGGATCTTGCCCGACTTGATGACCCTAATAATGGTGTTTTCTCATCTGTTTCATCGAAGGATAATGTCATTAAATTGGAAGCAGATAGAATTTGGATTCTTAAGGTGAGGGAATCGACTTAGAGGCTTAAGAGCCGAGCTACATGGTTACTTGCAAGGGATGACAATACCAAATTTTATTAACAATTTTCTAGGGGACGCAAAACGATCAACACTATTTGGTTTCTGGACAATGAGGAAGGGTGACCATTCTCGTCTTTTAATCAGCTAGCCTCTTTGGGTATCTCCCATTTCAGTCATCTCTATAGAGCACCTCATGAAGCCTCTTTGGCCGAAATTATCAAGATTGTTGGAATCTTCCCCAAGTTTGTGGATGATGAAATAGAAAAGGAATTAAATTTTCCTGTCTCCATGGCTAAATTAGAAGTGGTCCTTAAATGGTTCAAAAATTATAAGAGCTCGGGCTCGGATGGTTGGTTTATCGAATTATTTCTATCATTTTTTGAATTAATGGACCAAGAACTTCTCTGTGTGGTTCATATCAAACAACCAAGGTTCATATCAAACAATTAATAAAATTCCATACACCATTAAAAAATTAATTAAGTTTCATATCTAAATTAACAAATTACGTTCATACACTCCCCAATGGGAGTGAGGTCCAAGAAACACGTGTAACATGTCTCGCATGAGTAAATACAAGTCGAGTGATGGTGAGGGAGGGTCCTCTCGATCCCTTCACCATAGCACATGCAGCAGGAGGGGTATTGGCTTCATGTTGGCAATTATTTTGAAAAATAAATGTTCGTTGGAGTTTGGGGGTGGTGAAAGGTTAAGGCCAGGGAAGATGAGGGAGCCTGGCATTCGACTCCTCACTCCATTTTGGTGCTAGTCCTGGTGGTGGCCTCCGGGGAGGAAGCGTAAAATTTCCAGGAATGTTTACATAAGGAGTGGCTTAGGTGTGCTTGTTGTGGGCATTTGTTCATGTGGTGTGTTCAACCAGTCCATGTTGCTCAATTTCTTAGCCATTTTCTGTGTCTGGGTTGAGGATAGGAAGTTGAAGGGAAGTGAGCTCACTCATTTCCATTTTTCTTGGCTTTCAGTGAGCATTTTTTTTCATGCTAATAGAGGAAGTTGGAATCTGCAGTCTAGGAAACCTCGAGGGTGGTGGCATAAAACTAGTTTCTTTTCCCAATTTCGTGCCCTTCAGCGTGGGTGCGACATTTTTTGGTGGATTGGTGTGTGGTCTCTATGCGGAGAATTTGGAGACTGGTTTCTTCCCTGGAGGAAGTTATGTTCAAGCATCGGCTACAATGTCTTCGATTTTTGTTCAATTTCTTGTGTTGGTTTGGTGGGTGGTGGTATTTGGTTTTCCTAGTGATGGCGGTCTTTATAGGGTAGTGTGAGGTGTCTTTGTGCTTCCCTGTGGTGGTGAGCGACAACATTTGGCTCCTTTTCTCATGGTGGTTTTTTTCTCTGGTGGGGGGTTTGGTCTCCGAAATCTGCACATGACGGGGCTCCTCGACCTTGGAAAATTATGAATCCCCTGGTGTGGTGTCGGTGTTCTCCCTCCCTTGTCGTCCATGGCCCTGTGGGGGTGGCGGACTCAGAAATAATCATGGTTTCTCCACACAAGGGTGGTAATAATGTGGGGCATGTGAAGCTCACTAGTGTGGGTGTGTGTGGGGGTTGTGAAGAAGGTATGTGGGGGATAGCAGGGCTGGGGGTTTGAGGGTTCAAAATTAGAGTCATCAGGGCAGAGGAGCCAGTGGTGGCAAGGGGAATCCGCTGGGTCTGATCGCTCTAAGGTAAATGAGGGGCAAGGTATCTAGGATTTTTTCTTGGAGAACTGCCATTTACTTATCAACAACCTGATGGAAAGAGTGGACACAGTTGAGATAATTTTAACACTGCAGATAGATTTAGAGAATCATGTAGTGAAATGTAACACTTCAGCATCAAAATTTTAATTTTCCATTTATGGAGTGACATAATTAAACTTACTGACATAAATGACTAATTCATATACTTTTTGTACTTGTTATTTGGTCATATTTTTATTCTTGGACTCTAATAGTCATTTACATTAATCATTATTAATGTTGTCACGTATTATCTAGTCATATATTTTAATCCTAGACTAAATTAGTCATTTAATTTAGTCACTTTTTGTTTAGTCACTTATTATCTAGTCATATATTTTATCCCTAACTAAATTAGTCATTTAAGTTAGTCACTTTTATTTTAGTCACTTGTTATCTAGTCATATATTTTATTCCTAGACTAAATTAGTCTTTTAAGTTAGTCATTTTTAGTTCAGACACTTAAAATTACTCAAATTTAGTAGTAATTAACTTGAAATAATTGCGGTGATTAAATTTTTTTGACACCTCGTCATTAATTTCGTCATATTTTACGAGTGGTAAAACAAGAAATTATTGCACACGTTTTTTTCTGTCTCTTTCCAAGTAACATACATGGAATTCATCACATGTGTGTGCATGTATGTAATTCTTGTCCCTGGGCTATTTTGGGCATGCCTTTTATCCAGGTGTCAATATTCCTAGTTTTTTTTGTTCAAAGATAAAAGTCTATGGATAAAAAATATTCAAATCATGTTTTTCCCTTAGCATTGCTTAAGTGATCTCTTGAAAAATATTTCTAGACTCAAGTAATGTTTCCTTATTTTTAAAATTCATAAGTAATTATCTTACAATATTTGCACAAGCATTACATGTAAATGAATAATTAAATTCTTCATTAAAATATAATTTTTCTTATTGAATTATTTTCTCCAATGATATATTTTGGACTCCTTATGGAACTATACTAGGCATGGAATAGCATTGTTCGGTTTTGTATCAATATCTTTGTAGAAAATTTTTTATTGTGATTGCATATATATTCTCAAATAGGTCGCATATTGTACTCACTACAAGGAAAATACCCTCTAGCGAAGGTTATAAAGAAGGTTTTTAGTGTTATAAAATTGGCCAAAATTTTCAAAAAAACATTTTCTACAACATTCGTTTATGGTTATAAAGGTTTTGGCGGAGCTTTTAATGGAATTTCAACACAACTAAAAAAATTGGGCAGCCGGAGGTTATTACAGATGTTTTTTTCATCGGTGTGCTACGAAGGTGTTAACGCACTGGTGCGTGTCATTTAGAAGGTGGCCTGGGGCAGTCAAAGGTGCATGTACCAGGCCATCAAGGTATAAAATTGCACCAGGGCGTAGTGTTGGTGATACAATGCACGGGGTCATTCTAATTGGTCTTGGGATTTGTGTGGTGCCCATAGGTCGTCTAAACACACCGGTAGGTCAATTTATAGAAACGCGCCGGTGCGCAGCATCCGACAAACGCATCTCTTGTTTTAATTTGTATTGGTATTTGTGTGGTGCCCATAGGTCATACAAATGCCTCGATGCGTAGTCTCACATAAACGCCCCGATGCACAGTATCTCACAAACGCACTGAGATTAAAAATTGGTATTGGTATTTGTGCAGTGCATATAGGTCGTAGAAACGCACCAGTGCACTGTATCTTACAAATGCACCAGTGTACAGTAAATGACATGCACCGGTGTTCATTTTGTATTTTTTAGAAACATCGACCTGTGACAGTGCAATTATTGTGATTTTTTTAAATTCATTATTCATCAAAATTCGACACATATTATAACAATATTCATATTAATTAAATTTTTATTAATGCATTTGAATGTGATGTTTGGATTAATTTGTTATATCATATCATAATTATTGTGATTTTTTTAAATTTATTATTCATCAAAAGACGACACATATCTTTTAACAGTATTCATATGAATTAAATTTTTATTAGTGCATTTGAATGTGATGTTTGGATTAATTTGTTATATCATATCATCAAATTTCACATCTCTTCATTATAATATTTAATCATCCATAAATTTAACCAGTGGTGTTATATTTCACAGCAACAATGGAAAACGCAATAGAATAAATTAAAACATATTTTATTATATGTATATATATGAATAACACAGTCTTTGTCATACAAAATGGGACAATTATTGGTATCCCTTTATCTTTCAATTGGGACACAATGTCCATTACATTAAACAAAATGTCTGATTTCACAGAAAAATACTTCATAAAATGCACCTTTCTTTGATATCCAAACACAGTGATCATCATTCTTCGCTTGAACTGCTATCACTGCTAGAGCTACTTCCATGACTTGGGTTATTTTCAAGAATGTTTTGTTCATGGTGTTGATTGTTTTCTTGATCTTCTTCACCTTCCATCTACAAACATAACAATAAACTGTAATGAGTGTATATACATTGGTGAGAATAATGAAAATTTCAATATTAAATAATATACATCAATGTAAATCGAAAATAAATGGCGTACCATAGCAAAAATTGACTCATGAACTATACACATTCTTTCAAAACCATGTAGTATGCTATATTTCAAGATTTCATCTGTTGTCACAGTTCCATACTTTATTTCCTGGAAGCTTTATACCCCATAACAAATCATATATTTAATACAAAAGATTTTTTTTCTCTATTAATTATAGATGGAGCTAAGTAAAACAAGATCGATATATGCTTACAAATTCCACAATTAATTTCTGATATGCCAACATATACTCACAACCCATATTTAACCCAATGTCAATCAATTTGTCTGATGGTTCTTCTTTGTATGTTAGCACCTGTTTTAAGACATTCAATGATGATTTTTGTAAAAAAACTTAAAAAATACAAAAATGAAATCTAGTTAAGTTGTTATAAGGAAGTAACAGTTACTCACAAACTTAGATATCAACCCTTTTCTTCCTTGTCATCCTATTTTATGCGCTGAATGGGTTCCATTTTCTTTTCTTTTCTGCAAGAAAATACTTGAAAATTAATATTTAATGCTAAATTGTTTATTTATTGTACCTAATGATCGAAAAATTCAAAGATTACATATTACATTTGAAGCACGTTGTTGTTGAGATGGCTCCTCCTGCGATGCAATTTTTTCCATTTCTTTTACCATCTCCTTGTACTCCTTTTTGGATGTTCCTACTAGCATATTTCTGATATCAGCTCGTTCATCTTTTGAAATTTTCATAATCTTCTTGAAAATGTAACATGACAATAAACTATTTAATTTTTATAGTGATGTATGAAAAGTAAATATAACAAAAGTGATATTTATAAATAATTCTAGAAAAACATTTCAAGAAATATCACTTTTTCATTCCTTCTTTTTTGTTGTTGTACGTTTTTGCTATTAAAAGTCTGACATGTCTCATTGACCAATTCCCTAGAAACTCTTCCTGTAGTTTAGGTAAAATTTGGTTCTTGGAATCATTGGACAGATTTTTGTATTTTAAGTTGAAAGAACGTCTATACATTTTTTCCACTAGATCCCTCAAACTTTGTAAAAGTTTTCTCCCCCTTTCGTTAACCTCCAACACCACTCCAGATGAGCTAAGGAGCAATTCATTTTCATTTGCATGTTCTGTTTTTTTCTTTTCTTAGAACAACATTCCTTTTCTGATTTTTTGGTCCCTGTAGAACATTAAACATATGTGAATTAATATATTGTTTGACACATGTTATCTAATAATTTTAAGCATATTATTAATGAAAATTTAAAAAATAAAATCATATTGGATCGATAGTATTTTTTCATTCACCTGATTTATCCTTTAGCAAATTTTCCATAAAGCTTTTATGCTCTTCTGGTCCTAGATCAGAAATAATACTATCGAGCTTCGTCATTTTGTGGCTCTGCATGATACACAGTAAACAATACATATTAGTTAAACTTACATATAGTTCAAAAACAATTTTTTTGTAAAGAATTTACAAATAACTTTCCTTTTTTTCTTTTCTTGATGTGTTATCAGTATTTTTGTTACTTGATATCTTGTCAGTCGTTTCTTTATCAATATGAAACTTGTACCATATCATTCATTGATATATTTTATAAATAAATTGTCAAATTTTCAAGTAAAAAAAAAAATCTCAAGAAACCAGTGCGCCATTCATGGTGTACGCACTGACGTCAATGCGTGGGTGTCTTATAAATGCACCACAAAAATGGTATAATAGACCGTACAGTGCTCTATGTAAACAAGAAGCACCAGTGAGTTACATGTTAACCACCACACCGATTAACAAAGAGAAAATAATAAAAATCGTCCAGTGTTAGTTTTTGTAACATAAACGACCCGCGCAAACAAGGGACCACCATACGGTGCTCTCTGTCAACTAGGAGACCTGGTGTGGTGCGTTATATGTTACATGGTGCACTGATTAACAAAATAAAACATTTTTTTGCAAAACATCACATTCACAGTGCGCCATAATGAAATAGCGCACCGGTGCCCTATTTTACTTATGGCTCACTGAATTAAAAAAAAAAGTTGTTTTTAAATTTTTTATCACAGTACTTTCGTGGTGCCCTGGGATAATATAGTGCACCAGTGTGCTAGGTTACGCAAGGCACACCGATTAAAAAAAAAATCTTTTTCAAAAATTCATGCAAGGGTCGACATGGATTGGGATCCGACTATGTAAGTCGTCCTGTGGGTTGGATTTCTTAGGCCTATATATAGCAATACAAAAACCCTATAAATCTAAAATGAAAGGCCCTAATTCTGAAATCATAGAAACAGGGAGAAGAAAGGGCAGAAAAAAAAGAATGTAGGGTTTAGGGTAAAAATGGATTTATTTATTTTTTTGTTTCTGAAAATGAAAAATAAATTGAAATTTTTTTTACTGCGTAAAAAAAATTCCAGAAAATGTAAAGAAAACAATAAACTTTAATCACGAGATCGTTTGAAATTCTATGCTACAGGGTTTGAATCACCAGAGATTTCAAATTCTGATTTTCTGAATACTTCTGTTCGAACGTATTTCGCTGCTCCATAGTGCTCTCATGCTCTGTTGCTCTAGATATGTCTCCTGAAAATATCTGGCTGAAATTTTTTGCAAAAATAGTGAAATAATGAAAAGTGTTTAGTATTTAAATAATTGTTTTATCAAATTAGATTTTTGAAAATATTTTGTCGCCCATTTTTCAATTTACTTCTTTTTTTTCACTTAAATAAAATAGAGTTGCACTTTTTTTATTTTCGGTTATTCGTCGTCGGTGCGTCACTTAATATCACTGCACCGGTGTGTCTGTTTATGTCATGGCACCGGTGCGCATTAATGAAAATGCACCGGTGCGGTGATCTGTATATTAATACGGATAACAAGAAGTCCATTTTTAATTCACCAAAATTACTTTTAGGTGTGTGCACAAAAATTTATTTTTGATTTTTCTCAAATGTAGGGAGAAAATATCATAATTATATCGAATGGACAATCCTTCAAAATCTAGCTCATTCCATAATATTTCTCAAAGTCCATTGTGGAGTTCTCCCATCCATCTTGAGATCACGTAATATTTACTTCATATTTTATTTATATTTTCATTATCTAATTGAATTTATTTTTTTTATCCATGTCAATCATGCACAGCTTAATTAAATTTATAATGTACACAAATTTTCAGGTTCACACAGATTCAGAATCGATTTCAGATGCACAAAATATTCAAACATCAGCTCCAAAACGCCGAAAGCTCTTATCAGGAGCAGCATACTGCAAGGCGCATTTGGTAGATGAAAATGGACAGCTGCTTCACCCTGAAATTTTTAATAATTATAATTGTTTGGTATATTGATTAATGTAATTATTTCAACATCAAACCAAATAATCATGCAATATTATCAACATGGTTACTAATTGATATCATATATTTTGTGCTAATCATGTTCAAATATTTTTTTTAAAATCATTAGGATTCTAGTGATGTTAAGCGACCTACCTACCATCTTCTGTTGCACCCCATGACAATGTCAAATCGAGAGAAGATTGAATTAAGAGAAAAAATTGGAGAGGAATGATACCAAGAATGGTTGAATCAGTCATTGATTTAATTCCCGCTACATCTAGATTCACCAATTAGGAATGACTATAGCAATAGTAGTTCTTCACAAGCTGGAAATGGAGGAAATAAAATAGAGGTTGGTATGGATGATTACTTAAGGGATACAACTGCCATGGAGACAATGTTGTTAGATGCATTCCAAAATGATGATCAGCTAGGGGATGATGCTCATATCATTGACACCTTTTTCAAAAGCCTTAAATTTGCTTCCACCACCCCTCTCTTTGGACCTGGCAGTCAGTCAAAGTCTACCCAATTGGGGAGAATGATGTTACTATATAACTTGAAAGAAAATTTTGGCTTGTCGAATGCATGTTTCTCGGTAAGTTACCTTAAATTCCTCCTTTATATAAATTTGAGAAATATAATCAGTACAGTACAATGAAAATTACAAATGGTAAATTTTATGAACGTTAATAATTATATCGGAATTAATTTACATTTATTAATATATTTTTCTATGATCACCAGCTACAGGTTATTCAAATATAAGGTTCTTCTGAGTGATAATTTCTTGCCCGATAGCTACAAAGAGGCAAAGAAATTGTTGAAAATGTTGGGTGTTGAGTACATAGCATATCATGCATGTCCAAATGATTGTATTCTATATAGAGGAGAATATGTAGACAAAGAGATATGTCTGAAATGTGGGCATGACAATTATGATAAATCAAAAAATAAGGGTAAATCATGTACTGGTCCTCCTTTTAAGATATTGAGTCACATGCCTATAATCCCAAGGATTCAAAGGCTCTTTCGTTGCAAATAATTAGCTATGTTGCATGGATGGCATGCCTCAAATAGAAGTGAGTTGGGAATTATGTGAATCCCAACTGATTCAATAGCCATGAAGCATATAGAGGATACATGGCCCAAAAATTCAAGAATGAAGTATGAAGTCTACGACTCAGTATAACCATGGATGGTGTCAACCCATATTCCCTCATGAACACCAACTATTTTATTTGGTCTGTAATAGTGATAAATAACAATATCCCCCCATGGTTGTCCGTGAAGAATGAACATCTTATGTTGGCTCTCATAGTCCCTGGTAGAAGACAAGTGAATAATATGGATGTCTACTTACAACCACTGGTAGATGAATTGAAGGAATTATGGGATGGGATAAATGCATACGATATATCAAGACCCATCACAGCAAAGAGGAGTTTTACGTTGTATGGCATATGTGCTTACATGACACATGCTTATCCAGGCTTAGGAGTTTTCTCTAGTAAATTACAGGTTTAATTTATTGATTTTTTTATATACGTAGCAATATTCTTTCACATATTAGTTATTTAATTCGTTGTAATTGTTCTAATCTTCACGATATTCTTTGACGTGCCATGCATATTAATTGTATACAATAATCTCGTAGGTATTGTAACAAAAGGGTATTTTGGATGTAAATGTTGTGGACCTTCTCTGAAAGCTAGATGGTCCAAGGACCTACGAAATCCAGTGTATGATTGCTCTAGGGTATTCCTCCTAGAGTAACACCCTTACAAAAGAGCAGCATCTACTTTCAATGGTAAATGAGAGAGAACCCAAAGGCCTCCAATAACAACATCAGCTAAATGGCTTAGAGCATATGAGAGAGAGAAGGAGAAGGAGTTCATAGAAATGTTCGATTCAAATGGGGAGCCTATGTTCGATGATATATAATTCTTTGACACCTATTTTGAGAAATTTCCCATTGGGATGAAGAGTAAATCTATGTTTTATAACCTCCCATATTGGGATCATCTTAATATTACCCACTTATTAGATCTGATGCATATATTTAAAAATGTTTCATCTTCTTTATGGAGGCACATATCATCGAAACAAAGTGACACATTGGCTGTTAGGAAAGATCTTATTACTTCAAAAACTAAAAAAAAACATTGGCCAAGACGATTACAAAGTACGGGATCATAGGTAGGCGTTGTTCCCTCTAATTCATGGTTTTTCAAAGAAGATGATGTCCCATGGATTTTTAAAAAATATGATATTTCTTTGGCAAAGGAAGTTATAATGGGTGTGAGGGTGCCAACTTCATATGGATCTTCATTACAGCACTGCTTTACCATGGATGATGATTTTCGGGGTTGAAATCGCATGAGCATTTGAATCTTCTAAGAGTACGTATAATTTCAAAAGCATGATTTTATTATTTTTTATATTCATAAATTTTATCCCATGCGGGGATCATAAAACATAACTAATTTTGTATATTATTTCACGTGTTTATAACTTTGCAGTTTCATTATCCTTTGTTCGTGTGTGGGTGTGTGAAACATGAATTCCCTCAAGACCTAGGACGTGCCATATCTAAATTATCTGCATTTGTACGTTGGATCACGTCAAAGGAAATTCATTTAGATAACATTCAATGGTGGCGTCAAGAGATAGTTGAGATTGTTTGTATGTTTGAGAAGGAACTACCGACTAGTTTCATGGACTTACAGGTTCATCTTCTAATCCACTTAGTAGGTGAGGTTGAATTAGTTGGGGTGGTTTCTTTTTGTTGGATGTTCTTCTTAGAGAGGTACATGAAGAAATTGAAAGGTTTTGTTCGACAAAGGGAAAAACTCGAGGGGTATATGGCAGAGGGGTACATATCATATGATTCTTTCTATTATTCCAGTGAGTACATCAAGCAGATCGAAAACATACCAGGTGTAGTGATTTGGGACAATGAAAGGGATGAAGAAAAAAGAGAAGGAGAGTTGCTCCAAACGAGTGGAAAAAAGTGCTTGATAAAGAGTAAGCGACTTATAATTTTTCAAATTTACACAAAGTAAATATTCATGTTGGACTTCGATATAATGTATATTTTGATCTCTAAGTACTATGTAATGTCAGTTTGATTCATCAGCGAATGTAGAAATTGAAGCAATCAATAAATTCCATCTTTATAATTCTGAAGCGACACAATCGTGAGTCGCACTGTACGAACAAAAGAGGGTGAAATGGGATAGTGACATGAAAGAATTCAGACGGTTGAATGGTAGAAGTGTGATGTATCCCGATCATTTAAAAGAAAATATGCCAAAAATATGCCCCAACAGTTGGGTTGCTAACAAAGTCAGAGAGAAATACGGTGCAACAGGTCGTTACCTGTGTGTTGAAGAGGATGCGCTAAACGTAGGGATTAGGTGCAGCAACTCAGTAATAATCTATTTAATTTATATGTAAATTTGAAACTTATAAGACATCTATATTTCATATTTTAATTGTTGGGTTATTATAAGACACATGGCACTATGATTTTTTTTAACTTTTTCATAATAGGTGCATTTGTTCCCATCTATGTGGGCATATGGACACCATTTTCACATAGAAAATGACAATGTTGGAAACATCACACAAGACTGTGGAGTGGAATTCAATTTCGATCAATCTAGTAAATCTAGCCACCGTGATCAAAACCAAGTACGAGGGACGTTAGGTTACGTCGGAAAAATACAAGAGATCATTGGAGTGGATTTCTCTTCTTTCCAATGTGTTATTTTTAGGTGCAAGTGGTGGGACACCTTTGATCGGAATAATGTAAAGGAAGATCGCGATAGTAGGCTGATATGTATCAACTCTAGAAAGATGTGGGATGAATCTAAGGAGCCCTATGTTTTCCAAAACACTTCAACCAAGTGTTTTTTTACCCAGATGTGTTGGATAGGGATTGGTGGTTCGTATTGAGACATGACCCTAGATCAAAACATATCTTTGAGAACAATAGTGTTATCATGCCATGCGTGTTGGAAGATAATGAGAGTGATCATGAGAACCGAAAGTGATATGGTACATGTGTTATTTCAACAATATTTATACTTTTTAAGATGGGTTTTTCGAAACATTATAATATGTATTTTGAATTAATTGGTAATTTGCATTCTGTTAATGTTAAAATCAATATTTCACTTGATAATTTTCAATTATGTTGATCTCAAAAATAATGGCGTATTGTATAAAGTTATTTTTTTTAATGTAAGATCATAATAAAATAATGATAATTCTAAAGGACATGCATTTATTTGCATTATTTTCTAAACTTTATTATGTTACAATAATTCATATTATTCTAGATTTATTATTTTGCAATTATTTAAAATTTTACAAATTTACAAATTTAAAAATTTTAATAAAATCATTTCACATTAGTACAATTAAAATTTTCACAGTAATACAATTACGATTTTACAAATATTTTACATACAATTACAATTAGAATTATAATTATAATTACAATAAAAATTACAATTTTACAATATCACATACAATTACAATTACAATAAATTCACAGTAATACAATTAAAATTTTACAAATATTTTACATAGAATTATAATTACAAGTACAATTTTACAATTTCACGTACAATTACAATTACAATTTTACATATTTGCAATTACAATTACAATCATTTCATAATAAATTAAATATTACATTTACAATTAAAATTTTACAAATATTTTACATACAATTACAATTAATACAAATACAATTACAATTTTAGAATTTTACATACAATTAGAATTACAAATATTACAATTTTAAAATATCATGATCATTTAATATTAAATTAATTAATAAACATCATGTTCATGATAACCATTGTACAAACATCATATTTGACTAAAAAACACATTCAAATTCGCTAACATCATCATGATCATGATCATATAACAAAACACAATTAACATTATATAACATTATCGCAACACAAACATCAAATATACATCCCATGTGAAATAATTTCTATCACATACACATATATCTGCAAGCTGCACATTAAATGAACATATCTAACATGACCTAACAATATACACATCATGATGATCACCAACATGTAAATTAGGTACAACTACAACATGAACATAAAATACATGGACCATATATATATATATATATATATATATAACTGAATAATGTCAAAAATATACAACTGTAATATAAATGTCATGGATTAGCTGGTGGTACATCATCAATAGAAGTACTATTCGAGGCCTGCTCAGTCAATGGTGTAGCCTCGAAAAGCTCAGATACATGATGACCATCACGTGCCTCCTGATCTGGATCAAATTTCAGCTACTCATTGGGATGACTCGACATGGTCGATAGTCCATCCTGTATCTGCTATCAAGCCTGTCGCACCTAGAAAAAGGCGCTACCGAAACACTAGCAGGAGCAGGTCTCTCTGCACCAGCCACCTGATGATCCTTGGCGTCTGGCATACCCTAATCATCATCAGGATCCACACCTGGGTCGGGTGGTGGTGCTCGCATGTCCTCACCATCAAAAGACCAAATGTCTGCAAAATATATACAAGTTCACAACAATAATTAGACAATTTCATTAAACAATTTAATAAAAACAAGTTAAAGAACATGTTAGAATAAATTTAAATAAAAAATAAATATTACCTCTATCATCCAGTTGCTAATCATCCGTGAAGAGGATGTTGGCACACCCTCGCCAATCCAAACCATCATAAGGACAGGGGACCATAATGAATGGATTATCTTCAACATTGGCTAGCAACTCTAGTGCATCATGTGATATACTCGCTAGAAACATAGTCTCGCCCCTCTTGGGCATCATCTATCCCAATATGTGCATCTGTGCCTCGAACATTGGCCTATGAGGTTGCCGAAAAAAAGTAGGCCTCGTCTCTGGAAACCTCTCAAAAAATAAACAAAACAGCTCTGAAGCAAAAGGGAAGTTGACCCTCCCTTTTGCATGAGCATGACATCTATCTAAGGTTGTACAAAACTACCGCAAAAAAATGGCAGACCACCTGACAAGTCATGGCTCCGGTACTAAAGAATCAACATAATATAGAAGCGAGAAACTAATTTTTTTTCCGTCGGTGGTGTTGTGTGAAATGGTCGAAATCAGAAGTGAGAGGCACCTCACCTCCTAACTATCAAATGTACCAATACGTAATTGACCTCTGAAGACCTGAAAATCTGAATTAGACAGTATATCTGTGGTAATGTATCTCTGGGAGTACACCACCTAACTCGTTTCTGCATAGCCAACTAGAACCTCTGGGAATGAGGGAAAATCTACCCCTCTCGTCGATATCCCTATAATGAAATATATGTCCTCCTCAGTGGGTGTGTACCACTGGTTAGGACCAACTCTGAAAGCCTGTAGGTGGGCATTCCACCTGCGAATAAGATGTATCAAAAACAGACCATGGCCCTTTAGGGAAGTAGCCTCCTCATAGAACTTGAGGAGGCCTACCTGCCTTAGGAGCCCCTGGGTAGCTACTGTAATAGGGTAAGGGTACGCATCTCTCTCCCTCTCTCATGCCTCCCATAGGTGAACCATGTTATACTAGTCTGCATGTTGTTGTAATGTTCCCCCTATTCTCTCCTTTCACGTCTCTGAATGATTGACATATTAAATACAATTTTTTTATTAAATGAGACATGTAGTTAGGAATATACATATATAATTTTTTTAGGAAAAAAAAACAGTTAGTGCGCCACAAAAAACAGGCATGCACCGGTACTAGTGCGTCTTTTTTTGTCATGCACTGGAGGCAGTACACCATAAAATGTTCAGCGCACCGGCGGCGGTGCACCTGAAAATTTTCAGCGCACTGTTGACTATGGATGATGTTGAGAGTGCGGTGCACTGACTAAAATCTACATCCCAGGACATATAGTTTGGTCAGCGCACCGACCTCCTAAAATCATTACATAGTCAATGGTGCGATATTTTACCAGGTTGCACCGTTGACCCTGTTGAAATGCGTAATGCGATGCACTGACAAAAATACCCGCCACGAGGTGGATATTTAAGTCAATGCACCGCATTGCCGTTATTCCATATGATCAATGGTGCGGCTGGGTAACCGACCACACCGCACTTTTTTTTAATTTTTAAAATAACAAGGTGCGCCTTCGATACTGCCCCGAAACCGGTGCAGATACCGTTCACACCGGTTGCAATGCGGCCTGTAAATTTACAGGCAACACCGTGAACCGGTGCGATCCAAGCGGCTCGAGCGCACTGCGCGACAAATTTTTTTTTCTTTTAAAAGGTTAATTTTAAGGTAATTTAAATTCTTATCCGCTAAAAGGCTTAATTATGGAAACACAAGAAAAATACATGTACATTTGACCATTGAGGAGGCATATTGGCTATAGAATTTGCAAAAGAAAATTTTCCCACCGTTTTGCAAAATTCAAGCTGGAGTTTGGTGGGCAATGCACAACAGCAGTGCGTGCAATGGGTGCAATGGGAGCACCAATGTCAAGGCGGCTCAGACAAGGATAAATTGCACTGGTGCTTGAGAGCTCTGGAGCACTGAGAAAAGTGAAAAATGCAGTTTTTGGCCGTAAATTTTTTTTTATTTAACCTTATTCCGGTGCATGGGGTTTTATAGGCGCACCGGTGCGGTTTCTTAAGACTGCATCGGGCGGTTTCTATTTTGGCGCAGGGTTTTATGATGCACTGGTGCAGAAGATTTGTAAAGCACCGGTGTGCTACAGTAATAAGACGCACAGGGTGAGTGTGTACAGAGCACACAGTGTCCAGTGTACCAATGTTTTGTGCGCACTGGTGCTTTCTCTTGTTGAATGCGTTGGTGCGATTTAGGATGATAAGCTCACCAGACGAAAAACATCCACAAAAACCTCCACCCGCCAACCTCCTCTAGTAACCTCCACTAGAAACGGATTTATGGGGTATTTTTATAAGGGGTTACTCAAAAACATCCACTATAGGGTCTTTTCCTTGTAGTGAATTTCACTAACTAAATGCTACATTTACTTGAAGCAGATATGGTATGTTGTCTGTATTACACACTTTCACTCAAAAATAGATTTCTATGAAATCAATCATCTATTATTGTTCAACTTGACTGAAGTGTTTCTTCGATATTTTTTTAGCTGGAGTTTTTCTACCAAATGGCCATCATGTCTTCAAGGTCTGCATTTTATTGTTGTCTCAGCATTTTCATCGCTTATAGCTAGGCCTATTGTACTTTCACCAAAAGTAGTTCCAAATTCTTTTGGCACTTGGTTGATGATCATTTTAGATCAACATATAATTTTTTCCCAGCTATCGTAGTTAGCACAAATATGCTTTTGGCATTTTATGCTATGATACTTTCATGCACAACTCAATCGCACACTTCATGTATGTATATTCAGTATTTTAATAAAATTTATTAGGGAATATTTGATAATATTTTATTTTGAAATGCAATAGCACATATGGAGTAAACAATTTGTTTGAAAACATGGCCCAGTAGGTTCAACATTATATTTGATTGAGATATCATTGTGATGACAATGATAATGATTTGAGAGTGCAAGCTTCTATGATCCATAACATTTTATTCTAAATCTTCCAGGAAATCACATGAGAAATTTTGGAACCGACACGTTTCGAACTACCAACTGTAGTTCACCATCAGGATAATGCAGAATGAAGATTGGCTGATCAAACTATCCATTTATATACCAGGAAGAAAGAAGCAACAGTCAAAAACCCAAAGACAATTAAAAATGTTTAAAAACATTCAAAAATAAAATAAAAACATTCACAAATAAAATAAAAATAAATAAAAGTATAAAATAAATCCAAAAAAATACAATTCCCTCAACCTTAAAAGCTACGAATTAACCCCGAAAATTTTTATAAGGACCAAGTCAAAAAATAAAAATATAGAACCACAAATAAAAACTAAAAAGCAACTACCCCCAAGAAATAAATATGAAAATAAAACAAGAATTAAATCCAAAAAAGTCAAAAAGTCAAAAGTCAATAATAATAATAAAAAATAAAATAAAATATATATAATATAATAACTAAATAAATAAAGTATATGAAATAAAATAAAAAAACCAAAGAAAAAATAAATAAATAATTTAATTAATTAATTAATTAATTAAAATAATAATAATAATAAATAAATAAATATAAACTATAAATAAATATAAATATAAATAAAAAATAAAAAATATAAATAAAAAATAGATAAATAAATAAAGAATAAAAAATAAAAATAAAAATAGATAAATAAAAATAAAAGTATTAATAAAAATAGAATATAAGGAAACATAATCGTAAATATACCAAAAATATAAATAGATAAATTATAGTAGAAAAAAAAAAAAAGAGGAACGACCACTATAGGGAGTGAAGAGAATGGATCCAACAACTGCTGACCTTCCATCCGTCATCCCTATTCAATGTACGGGACCTCTTCTCAATCTCAATCGCCTCCCTAAATTTACGATGATGGAAATGATCAACCCTAGCAAGGACTCTAGCGTCTTCCATACATATTTGATGCTTCGTCTTCTCTGCATGCTCAGTTAGAGCAGAGGACTTAGTTCTACCATGCCTAATATCCGCAGAATGCTCTTGGATCCTTTTACTAATCGACCGACCAATTTCACCAATGTAGGGAATCCCACAAGAGCATGGGATCAAATAAACCCCTTTCATGCTTTTTGGGTCCAAGGGATCTTTTACCGATTTAAGGGAACTCCGAATGGTGTTTAAAGGTTTAAAAGAGGAAGAGATCTTATGCTTTCTTAAAATCCGAGCTATCTTGTCAGTGGTACCTTGAATAAAAGGCAGATGAACCCTACCAACAACATCATCCTTTAACTTTTTCTGATTAGGACCTTTGCTAGCATTCATGAAAGCCCTCAAACTCTGATTTTTGTTATAACCATTTTCTTTGAAGACCTTAAGGAGATGGGCCTTTTCTTCATCCAAATGATCATTATCAGATATTTTAAGGGCTTTCATGGCTAAGGTGTTCAGAACTCCAAGCTTCTGAGCAGGAAAATGATGAGAGCCAGAATGCAGATACTGCTCAGTGTGCGTCTTCTTCCGATTTAGAATAAAAAGTTATACTGATTACCACACCTCTACTCTTGGAATTTTATGTTTCCGTGCTTTGCTGCAAAAATCAATGGCCAAGCTCACGTATGTATATACACAATTTTTATCAAACTCTTCAAAATTTTAGGGAATTTTTCCTAACTCCATTCCATCTCATTTATGTCCCTAAACACACTGTATTATCATCCTCTTTTTCCTAATGTTCACCTTCCCTTTCCTTCAAATCAAGCTAGGCCTTTCTTTTTTCACAAAAACACCATGGAAAATTAGAAGAAAAATTACAACAAAGGAGGGCAAGTTTCCAAGTTTGAGCCAACTCAGACCCATGGCATCATCTTCAGATTTTTGTGATCATTTGCTAGAGTTTACATTGCACATAGGGACAACCCTACTTCAAATTTACTTTCTGAATTAATGAAGATGAATTTGAAAAAATTGAAAGATGTTTTGTCAATAATAGACCAAAGAACAAAAAAAACCTTCATTTTATGCACAGGTGTTATTATTTGAGAGAAATTCCCAAATTATATTTTCTCCAGTTCATTTTCTCCACTTTTGCATAGGTTTTCTTTAAGTCAATTTTTCAAGGGTTTGGAGCAGGGGTTTGCAGTGCCTGATGACTCCATTGTGTAGAAAACATCCTAAGATTTCCAACCATGCCACTTTCAGCCCAAAACTCTTCTGGGAAGGCCTCAAAACTCCCTCTCAAATAGAACAATACGCTTCAGTTGAGAGCAGGCTACGCTTCTAGAAATTTTAGTGACCAACTTCAAACTTGGATTATGAACAAATGGGAAAGTAATTTTCAAAACCGGAGGAGTTTTGTTTCCATAACATACCAAAGAAAAAAAATATATCTCTAATTTTTGATAAAAACATTATGGTTAAAGAGATATTGATCCATCTTTGAGCCTTAGGTTTGCAGAAACTTTTTAGATTTTTGGCAATTTTGGCAATTTCAGTTGTACAGAAGCATCGTGCAACTACGCGACAATTTTCCTCAGAGGATCCAAATGAGGTTTTCTCTACATATTTGGATTTAATTTTGAGTCTACATTCAAGATATGGTCTTTTTTTTTCATGACACCCCCCAATTTTGGAGAAAAACCCAAAAAACACCCTGTTTTTAATGCTTATGTCAATTTTTTTGCCTGTGCGCGGTGCTTCTGGAGTAATCTTGTGAAAATGGATTTTTGAAGG
Source organism: Pinus albicaulis (assembly GCA_034641835.2). Taxonomy (NCBI): domain Eukaryota; kingdom Viridiplantae; phylum Streptophyta; class Pinopsida; order Pinales; family Pinaceae; genus Pinus; species Pinus albicaulis. Next base: position 415,172,984 of record CM076580.1, read on the forward strand.
CCTTGAAGGAGGTATTTTCTAAATTTCAATGTTGGGATGGATAAAGGACATATGGGGCTACCTAGCCCAATATTCATATCAGCAGGAGGGAACATTAAAGCAACCCAAAATTTCTGTCAAAGTGGCGCGACGCTTCTGTCTTGGATTCTTTCTGGACAAGTGTCAATGCAAATTGGTCCAAATCTCGAGGTTGCAGCTGTCCTATGATTTTTTTTGTCTATAAGAGATTTTTTTTACCCTCATTTTTGAGGAATCATGTAATTACTCAAGGAGACAAAAATTCCTAGTTATTAGCTAAATTTGGGGTGATTGTTTCTAACTTCCCTAAACACTAGGAAATGATTCATAGGGTGCATTTATGAAGTGTGATTGATCATATTTCGACCCAATGAGGTGGAATCTTCTATATTCTATATATTTGATCCAAATCAATTCATTTTAGAGGTTGGATAGTTGTAATTTGCAGTGTGGAGCTTATGTACAAACTTTTTCAGTGAAATCAAAGACATGTTGCAGCTATAATTTTGGGACTCCAGTGGTATGCTTATTAGCATTTTTTTTCTCAGTAACACCATAAAATTGAATGTTTATGATTTCTTTCCATCACATGTATGCTTCTATATGATGATCTTATGAGTCTATGAGTAGAATTCTTGCTTTATGTGCTATGTTTTATAATATTTTCATGAATGTGTTCTAATTCCTCTAATGAATGAATTCATGTAACATGCTCATTATGACTCTATCTCTCTCTTTTCAAACCCTATACACAATGGAAATTTAATTATGTTCTTAAGTATACCTACCTTGCCTCTTTTTCATTTCTGCAACTATACCATTGAAATCAGACCTAAAACCTAGACCTAGTTCCTTGACTGACATTCCTATCCAGCAAAAATTCAAAACAAAACCCTAATTCACTGAGCTTATGTCTAGCATAAGATCATTACATCTCCAGTCACTTCATTGACTGTAAAAGTGACATTGAGAGAGCCCTCTCTATTTTGGTAGGGCTATCTACCAAATCTAAAGATTGGTTTGAGGTTACCACTTTCAGTCTCCATTCTCAGCCTTGGGAAACGGATATAGTGATAACATTTTTTGTGCCACTCCTGGGGAGCGAAGGTTAAATATTTCCTAGGAAAGAATGACAAATATTAGCTCTGATTGATGATGGTGAACAGTGGTCAGGCATAAGAAGGTTGTGCATATTTCACCTTGCGACTCCAGTTTCGAAGAACCCAAAAGTTCAAAGTTTACATGGCAACTCCACTGATAAAAAACCAGTAGCTTGAAGAACTTCTTGGTGTCTTCATTGTTTTCAAGATGGATTCAACTGCTAAAAGGTATGCTCCTATGGATCGGTCTCATATCTCTAGCTTTCCAAATCATATGCCTCGTGTTGATTGGTTATCTTATTTTCCCATGTTCAAAGATGAAAAGAAAGATGATGTTGCCTTGCACTTGATCAAGTTTCATATGCATGTATGTAGACTTAAATTTAAGTTTCCTGAGGATTTTTTAATGCATATATGTATGGTGAATCTAGAAGACAAAGGAAGCACATGGTATGAATGGTTGGGAGCAGCTAGTATATGTTCTTTAAAGTATTTTCATTTAGTTTTCTTTGAAAATTTTAGAGAGTATTATCCATCTTTGTTGCTGGTACAGAATTGTTGTGATCATTTTGAGGGTTTCATTCAGTATCTTGAAAATATTGATGAGGATATCTTAGAGGAACTTTATGAATTCTCTTCTTAGGTTAGTTGTCATGATGATCAAGAGTATTTACAACATGTAGAAAAATTACAACCATCAACAGTTTCTCTTTTAGCTGAAGATGAAATCAATCAAGAACTTGATGTAGATATCCATGTCCTTTCTCCAGAGATAAGTGAAAATTTGCAGCAATTTTCTCAATTTTTGTGTGATCAAGGTGCAAGTAATGAACTAATTCATGTAGACATTATTCTAAATTTTCAAGAGGATCAAGTTTCATAGATTTTTTTCCATCATAAAATGCAAGATGATAGTCTTCAAAAAGAATTATCTAATGAGAATACAGTAGTCTCGATATACATGATACAGCTTTTATACTTGAAGGTTGTCATGAGGATGTTCTTACAGAGAATGACAAACAACTTTTTGATACACAAGCTGCTGTTCCAAAATGTGTTGCTGCATATTTGAATGATCAAAAATCTACGTTTGTGAATAATGATATGATTGCTCCTATTGATACCTTTCATGAACATTCAAAGTCTTGTTTTGGAAATGATATGAAGCAAGATTTATTTAACCAATATGCACTCATTCATTTTGATAATGATCATGAAGTTCTGGGTGAATATTTTAAAGGCCTTTCGCATGATTTTGAATACCCTATTGCCATTTTGTTACAGTCAGTAATGAAGGTCGATGTTGTAGAATTCATTGATGAAGGTGATCAGTTTCAGCACATAGACAAAACAATAGTTTGGAAGGAGGTTTTTTTTGTTGTTTTAAATCATCCATAAAGGCTTATGTTGCATGTTCTTCATGATCCTTTGGTCAGTTTATTTCATCCATATGCAAAGATGAATCTTCTTGTATTTATGGATCATGAGCACATGTTCAGTGGACACTTTTATTTGTCTCTCTTTTGTTCATTTTTCCTGCTCAAGGAAAGTGTGAGCAGGATTCAAGTAAGTAGTCATTTCCTAGATTGGTTACACTAGATGGATCATATCGCATGATTGTATATATATCTTCAGTAGGTGGGTGGTTATCACCAGGATTTGAAGCCTGAGACGAAAGCCCTAAGATCTCGATGGTCTGCTTCCATAAGTAAGTTCAGTCAATAGTCAAGTGTTTGAGTAAAAGTCAATTTTTGTTTCAGTTAGTCATTTGAGTGTCTAGTGTTTTATTTTTTACTCCATTTCCCAATGGATGAGGCTACCTAGTCTATGGTGTTCTTGACATCGCCTAAAAGGATTTTCCATCCCCATATGGAGCCAATGTTAGTGTCTATCAGTCACCAGTGATCAAATGTACTCTTTCAAGATTATTAGATAGGGTCCTAGGTCAAATTTTATAGTTTCAAATAAGTTTTCAAATAAAAGTTGATCATTGGTTGTTGTCTAGGTCAATGTTGCTCCCTTTATTCACTCATGGTCATTATCACTCATCTCGGTCAAGTCTTAATTTAAGCATATATGGTCATGAACTAGTTAATATACCACCATCTAGGTCATGGTATAGGATTACATTTGAGGTGTCATCATTTGTTCATGTCATCAAAATATACATGGGAGTCATATCATCAGCATTGTCACCATCATGGGAGTTAGCAAATTAGAAAATAAATCCAAAGGTGCAACGAGAAAGTTCAATCCAACATTTCTCAATGTTCATAGGCTTCCAAAATAGTAATTAATCATCCCTCACCTTTCATTCAAGTGAATTTATTCAGCAAAGGGTGGATTCCCTCTTCTAGGGTTTTCAACTACATTTTTGGTTTCATTGATGTTTAGCTTGCTCCAGCTGGAAAACCCCTAGTTTCATCACTTAATAACCTTCCAAAATAACTCATACACCTTACAATCACTCCATAGCATTTATACCTCTCATTGCCACCATTTTTACTCAAACCCTAGTTCTCAATATGCTTTTGTAGAGAAAACTAGGTTAACTTTGTGTTTTAACCTTTTTTCCCTATTTCTCATACCCATTTCCAAAATTTTCACTTGCATTTTGTTGCTAAATCACCATCCTACTTCCCCAAATTTTTAAGTATTTTTCCCTAAATCCATTCCATCTCATTTCTATCCCTAAACCCATTGTATTATCATCCTCTGTTTTCCTAATTTTCACCTTCCCTTTCCTTCACATCAAGCTAGGATTTTCTTTTTTAAGATAAAAACCATGTAAAATGAGAAGAACAAGTACAACAAAGTAAGTCTAGTTTCTAGGTTTGAGCCAACTCAGACCAATGGCATCATTTTCAAAGTTTTGTGATCATTTACTAGGGTTTACATTGCACACAGGGACAGTCCTACTTAAAATTTACTTTCTGAATTAGTGAAGATGAATTTGATAAACGTGAAATAGGATATTGTCAATAATAGACCAAAGAAAAAAAACCTCCTTCATTTTATGAACAGGTGTTATGATTTGAGAGAAATTCCCAAATTAAAGTTGCTCCAGGTTATTTTCTGCACTTTTGGACTGGTTGCCTTCAAGTCATTTTTTCAAGGGTTTAGAGCAGGGTTTTGCAGTGCTTGATGACTCCATTGTGTAGAATACATACTAAGCTTTCCAACCATACCACTTTCAGCCCAAAAATCCTCTGGGAAAGCCTCAAAACTCCCTCTCAAAGAGCACGCTACAGTTCTGCTGAGAGCACATTATGCTTCTGCAAATTTTAGTGATCAACTTCAAACTTGGATTCTGAACCAATGGGAATGAATTTGTGAACACGAGAGGATTTTTTTGTCAATAACATAGCCAAGAAAAAAAAAATCTTTCAGATTTGAAAAATATTATGGTGGAGAGATATTGATCCATATTTAAGCCCTATTTTTGCAGAAAATGTTTGGATTTTTGGAAATTTTGGAAATTTTGATTGTATAGAAGCATCGCGCAATTGCGCGACATTTTTCCTCAGAGGCTCCAAATGAGATTTTATCTACATTTTTGGTTTAATTTTGGAGTCTAAATTCCAGATATGGACTTGGTTTTCATGACGCCCTCTATTTTTGGATAAAACCCCAAAAAACACCCTATTTTTCATGTTTTTTCCTGTGTGTAGCGCATCTGCAGTAAGCATGAGAAAATATATTTTTGAAGGCCTTGTAGGAGGTATTTTCTCAGTTTCAAGCTTGGGTTGGATAGAGGACATCTAGGGCTACCTAGCCCAATCTTCATATCAGCAGGAGGATGCCTTAAAGCCACCCAAAATTTCTCTCAAAGTGGCGCGATGCTTTTGTTGAAAGGCGTGACACTTCTATAAGTGGCACAACGCTTCTATATTGGATTCTTTCTGGGCAGGTGTCAATGCAAATTGTTCCAAATATCGAGGTTGCAGTTGTCCTATGAGGTGTTTTATGAATAAGAGAGTTTGTTTTTGCCCCTCATTTTGGAGGAATCATGTAATTACTCAAGGAAAAAAACACTCCTAGTTATAGCAAAATTGGGGGGCACTATTTCTAACTTCCTTAACTATGAAATGACTCATAAGGTGCATTTATGAAGTGTTTAGGATCAGATTTGAGCCCAATGAGGTGGTATCTTCTCTATTTTATATATGTAGTCCAACTCAAGTCATTTTATAGGTTGAATAGTTTTAATTTGCAGTGTGGAGCTTATGTACAAAATTTTTCAGTGAAATCAAAGACATGTTGCAGCTATAATTTGGGACTCCAATGGTATGCTTATTAGCATTGTTTTTTCTCAATAACACTATAAAATTGACTTTTTATGCTTTCTTTCCATCACATGTATTCTTCTATATGATGATCTTATGAGTTTATGAACAAAATTATTGCTTTTTGTGCTATGCTTTATAATATTTTCATGACTGTGTTCTAATTCAGGTGATGAATGAATTCATGTAACATGCCCATTCTGACCCTCTGTCTCTCTCTTTTCAAACCCTATACACAATGAAAATTTAAGTATGTTCTTAAGTATACCTAACTGGCCTCATTTTCATTTTCGCAGATGTACCTTTGAAATCAGACCTAAAACCTAGACCGAGTTCCTTGACTGGCATTTCTATCCAGCAAAAATTCAAAAAAAAACCCTAATTCATTGAGCTTATATCTAGCCTAAGATCATTACATCTCTAGTCACCTTATTGACTGTAAAAGTGACATTGACAGAGCCCTCTCTAGCTTGGAAGGGCTAGCTACCAAATATAAAGATTTGTTTGAGGTTACCTCCTTTAGTCTCCATTCTCAGCCTTGGGAAATAGAGGGAGTGATAACAGATTCAAAGATATATGTTTTGTTATTTTTCCAAGAGCCATTACAATACTTTTTTTTTTTCCATTCCAACTAATAGACATGGAATTTTAGCACATGTTCATGCATTTCTATAGTTCTTGTCCCTAGGCTCTTTTGAGCTTGTGTTTTAACCAACTGTCAAGATTACTGATTTTTTTGATCAAAGGTAAAAGTCTATGGATAAAAAATATTCAAATTATGTTTTTCCCTTAGCATTTCTTAAGTGATATCTTGAAATATATTGCTAGACTTAAGTATTTTTTCGTTATGTTTAATATTCATAAGTAAATAACTTACATGAATTGCACAAGCATTGCATGTAAGCGAATAATTCAAGTCCTCATTAAAATATAATTTTTCTCATTGAATTGTTTTTTCAAATGATATGTTTTGGACTACTTATGGAACTATACCAGGCATGGGATGGAATTGTTCAGTTTTGTATTAGGATCTTTGTAGCAAATGTTTTATTTTTGTAGCACATACGTTCTCAGATAGGTCGCTTATTGTACTTTAACTGAGAAAATGTAGCATTCACTTGAAGCATATATGGTATGTTTTCCATATTGCACACTTTCACTCAAACTTAGATTTCTATGGATATATACACAATCAGCGATTATTTTTCAACTTGACTGAAGTGTTTCTTGGTTATTTTTGTAGTTGGAATTTTACTGCCAAATGGCCATCACATCTTCAAGGTCTCCAGTTGAATAATGTCTCATCATTTTCATCACTTATAGCTTGGCCTGTTGTACTTTCACCAAAATTAGTTCCAAATGCTTGTGACACTTGGTTGATGAGAAATTTATATCAAAAAATAATTGGTATGCCATCTATCATAGTTAGCATAACTTTGCTTTTGGCATTTTATGCTATCATGCTTCATGCAAAACTCAGTAGTAGACTTCATGTATGTATATTCAGTATTTTTATCAAATTTCTTAGGTCATATTTGAAAATATTTTATTTTGAAAGGCAATAGCACACATGGACTGAAATTTTTTTTTTGAAACTTGTCCCAATATGTTCAACATTATATTAGATAGAGATATCACTGTGATGGAAGTTGCAATGATTGCCACACCTATGTTCTTAGAATAAACTCAGTGGCCAAGCGCGCATATGTATATACAATATTTTTATCAAATTCTTCATAGCCATATTTATGCCATGTTGATTGAAATATATATGTTTTGTTATTTTTCCAGTAGTCGTTACAATACTTTTACTTTTTTAAATTCCATTCACTTCTGGATACAAAACTTCCTCAGATCATGTAACGAGAACAATAAATTTATATTCATCATCTACATTTTTCTTCATTGTTTCAACACTGAGATCACATATGTATATACACTATTTTTATCAAATTTTTTACATCCATGTTTACACCATGTTGATCAAAGATGTAATGTTCCTTTTTCAGGATTTTCTGCAAGAGGGTCCAGAGGGACGTTGTATAAGGAAGATAATGCAAAAATAAGGTGAAAGGGGACTTGGATCCCTATTTAATACATCATACATTATACTTCTATAAGTTGAGCTCAAATAAATCCCTCAAGGTGGGTTAAACATATCTCCCACACCTCGGTATCTCAGAAAAGTCCTCAAAGAGTGAGCTACAGCAATACATGAACATAATCATTAAACTATGCAAATCTAAACATGTCAATAAGGGGAATATAATACAGCCATCATGTTCATTAATATATCAGAAATAATACACAAGGAAATCATGAGGGACAAGCCACTCAAGCTATTGGAACCAATCTCCAATGATCAAACTATGAAATACATGAGATGCTGCAACTGCACAAAATGTCAGAGAGCAGTGACTGCACAGTCTCTATGAGAGTAGAAACTGATGAATACATACAAAATGATAATTAGGCTGAATAATACAAATAAATTCCCAAGAATAGAAGAATGGGCTCCAACACAAGATTTCTAGCCAATCTAGGAGAGATTGCTAGAAATGCCGGAGAATGTACAATGTGACAATTATCTTGTCACTGCAACTGAATCAAAATATGAAATGAGGCTGTAGCATATATGAAATGATAATTCCATCCTCTGATAGTGTATCTAAGCAAAAGGTTGATCCCTTTACTCAGAAACAACTCCTCTTGATGAGCTCAAATGACCCTCCCAGCAACTGCCTACAAAAATAATGTAGATCTAGCTGGAGACTGCGCTGTGAGGGAAGAAGGATGGTTGGCATGATGCCAATGATATGAAAATAAGCCTGGGAGTCCTCCTCACTGATCCTCCAATAGATATACAAGCCCTCCACTGAAAAACAAGCCAAGGAACAACTCAAGAGATCCTCTGTTGCTGCACCCTGTAGCACAAAGTTATCCTGCTCCAGGAATAACGCTGTGACTAAAGGAGGTAGCTTTGGAAAAATGCCGAAATGAGGAAATATAGCTCTATAACCTCTCCTTCCCTGAGGATGAGTTAGGGATTCCCAACCGAGAACACCCTAGTGCTATGCAGCACTGCACTCTTGCTAAACAGCAAGAGGAGCATAGTCTCAACAGACCAAGAAAATAATGATCAAGCATGTATAAAAATGGCTCTCCTCCTCTCCATATATAGCAAGTTCTCCTCTCCACAATGGGTCCCATCCACATGGGCCTTCCAACTCATGCAAGTGATCCTCCTCTAAAACTACATATTCCATCAAGGAGATACATTGTATCTAGACAGTGCATGTGGACTTGGTCAAAATGTCTAGATCAAGCATGATCCAATCCTATTCACATCATGTGGTGCTCAAATCAGCTTCTTTATTATTCCTCCTTTCACACAAGGAGATTTATTTCTCCATCTAAGGGGGTTAAGGTGTCTCCTTACCCATTTTATTCAACAAAATGAAAATATGAAAACTATAATTTTTCTTTTAGTCGGAGGCTAGAATTTGGGAACATTACAGTCCTCCCCTCCCACATTTTTCTTGTCCTCAAGAAACTGCATAGAGAGAAAAAATTTCATCCCCCTTTTTCTTTTGTGGCCTCCTCATCAACAATCTCCACCACTGCTCAAGATATCCTGCAACAAATCTGTCCTCCAATGCTTCCTCCCAAGTATGCAAACCAGAATGGTGCACATCATGGAAAGATAGAAGGTGTAGGTGGAAACCTTCTTGCTGTGCTATGGCCTCCTCGAGGTAGGAGTGATGACATGCATGGGAAAAAAATTTCCCTAATGATGATCCTCTCATCCGCTATCATCCAAATAAAAATCTCAACCCCTGGTTCATGCAATGTGTTGGGGCTGAATGGAGAGTTGGGCTTTTGATTCCCAAGATGTTTCTCCCTCCATTTGTGGAACATATGGGGTTGCCTTTGTCCTTGGTCTGAAATGGTATGGCCTCCAAGAATGGCCCAAGCTTCCCCATCAAGAAAATCATCCATGAGATGCCCCCTCAAATTCTCCAAGTGGTTTTTCCCACAAGAAGAGAAAAGTAGCAATGTGGCAGTCATGGTTTTCCCATGGTGTCTCCTGCAATTTAAAACATGTAAAATGGGGAGAATCATGCTCCCAATGGGCTTTCCCAATACCTCCAACACTCTCCAAGTAGTGCTCCCTATAAATGTACAACCATTAGCAACACAAGGAAGAAACATGTAATGAAAACAAGTTGTCATAAGACAACTAGAGAGTGGGTCACTGCTCCACTCATGGGACCAATGCAGTGAGCCTCCTACCTCCATCAAAACTAAAAACAACAAGTGCTTTCCTGGCCACTTTTTTTTTGCCACAAACATCTCATAAGGTGAAAACATGAAAGTAAAAATTGGTGCCAATGGTGTACACCAAGAAGTATGTGGCTTCCCCCACAAACCATCATGAAAATAGCCACTCCCATTACTACAATGGGCCACAAGTACATCATAATAAGGACCATAAGGAGATGTGATCATCATTATCTCATCAAGATGCCCATATAAAGTAAAGAAAGGTAAATCAAAATGAGAGTATATACCTTCTTTACCATGTACTCCAGTCCTTGAGCTGAAATGTCTCATCTGAATGCTCTCCCTCACCTCCAATGAGTAGGGAAATGGTTGTGCCAACCTTTATAAAATAATGTGGGCTATGAATCTATCCATATGCTGATATATATCATGTTGAATTCCCTCCCAAGTGAGCTCCTCTAGCAAGACAAGATATGTATCAAGGTGCATAGCTAGGAAGTCCTCATGTGCTGCATGTAATAGTTTCTCCTTGAGACTATAAGCCCTAGTCAAGAAGATTATGTCATAATAATAGATGACCATATCATCCACCATGTACCTGCCATCTCCATCTGGGTCATCCAAAATCATTCATGCACCTAGATCCTTGGAGTACTCTACCAAGAGTTGAGACCTCCAATTTGGATCCATCCTCCTCAGAGATAGCGCTGGTAATCTGCAATGTGATGCTCTCCTCATGCTGCTGCCTGCTACCTTTACATCCCCCATGCCAAATTCTTCCCCCAATATGCTGCCATGCCTATCATGCAGCTTCTTATGCTCAATTAGTAATGGTGACCCTTGGAAGTTGGCCTCCCATGAGAAGTTGTCATCCAAAAGGAATCTCCCAAGATGGGTCGAAGTAAGCATGAGTGGCCTCCATCCATTCCCATGTTTGAAAGAGCCCTTCCTCAAAGGAAGTATCCTCTGCCTCTCCAAATCTGTGGAGCATTCATCCTGCATCATGAATATGCTATCCTTCATCCATGCAGCAACCTCTGTTAACGCAGTATGGGTAATGAGAGTGGGTGATGCTGAAAGTGAGAGAGTGTTTCCCTCCTCCTTGAGTCTATCCAAAACTCTCTACACTGTGTTGGACTCCTCCAAAGTCTTCACCTCTCTGGAATCTAAGAGTGGTGAACTACATGACAAGATGTCCCTCATCAACTCTAGCTTAGGGGGCCTCCCAGGTGGAATGCCTCCATATAGTGAGACATCTAGTTCATAAGTGGACTGTATATATGAGTGGACTGGTTTGTCCTTCTCTTCATTGTGAAATACAGTCTCCTTCTCTTTTGGTAAACTCCCTGGAATAGATAAGGGTGTATCATCCCTTGATGTTGATCCTTCTCTTCCTCCTCCAGCTCACAATCCCCAAAAACTACAGCATATGGCTCTGGAATTGTGCCTTGGTTCCCACATGTTGAATCATTTGGAACTTCTTGTAAAGATATAAGGGTTCTTCTAATGGAAGCAATGTCTCCCCTTTTACTTCCATGTGGTGATGTATCTCCTCCCAAAGGGACAGCGCTGTTAGATCTCTTATGCTCATCCTCCCCATCAATAATTGAGAATACCTCATCATCAAGGAGAGACCCTAGTTCTTGGTCATTTCTTGAGGGAAGTACCTCCATGTCTCCACCATTGGAAGAGGGCCCTTCACACAATGGGGATCTTGACCTTAGCAAGCCATCATACATGTTTACATCCCCTTCAGAAATGTGGAATGGATTTTTTTTCATGGTTCCCTCCAATGCATGCAAAGTGTTTGATGTTTTGATACATGATGTTTCACAGTGATTTTTATCAAATTTCCTCACCAACTCCTTAGTTAATTCATCATATGATTCTACATTTGCATGATAATATGAAACAGAATTTTCAAACCACCAACCACGAGCCATACCTTTGAGTTGCAGTGCTGCTCCTCCAATGGCCTCATCTTCTTCCTCCATTCTCCCTACAGTGCAAGTGGGCAATGAACTGCGTTGTGGATATACATGTGTGGCTGAATTACCACACCCATCATGATAATATCTAGGGCTTGCTTCACCTTCAAACCCTCTCAGAAACTTTTTGCAATTCTCCATCTCCTTGAGATCTTCTATGTTAGCTTCCATAGTTTGGAAAAGAAGCAGGGAGATCTCCTCTTCTGTCATTCCTCTTTTCTTGTTTCCTTTGTACAACTTCTCTTCTATGTGAGGAGCTTCTCCTTCTACTGACATATTATCTTGGGTGCATAGGCTAAGCCAATATTAATGCTCTGATATGACTGTAATGTTCCTTTTTCAGTATTTTCTGCAAGAGGGTCTAGAGGGACGCTGTATAGGAAGATAATGCAAAAATAAGGTGAAAGGGTACTTAGATCCCTTATTTAATACATCATACATTATACTTCCAGAATTTGAGCTCAAATAAATCCCTCAAGGTGGGTTAAACAGATCTCCCACACCACGGTATCTCAAAAAAGTGCTCAAAGACTGAGCTACAGCAATACATGAACATAATCATTAAACTCTGCAAATCTGAACATGTCAATAAGGGGAATATAATACAGCCATCATGTTCATTAATATATCATCAATAATACACGAGGAAATCATGAGGGACAAGCCACTCAAGCTATTGGAACCAATCTCCAATGATCAAACTATGAAATACATGAGATGCTGCAACTTCACAAAATGTCGGAGAGTAGTGACTGTGAAATCTCTATGAGATTAACAGCTGCTGAATACATAAAAAATGATAATGAGGTTGAAGGATACAAATAAATGCCCAAGAATAGAATAATGGGCTCCAACACAAGATTTCTAGCCAATCTAGGAGAGATTGCTAGAAATGCCAGAGAATGTACAACGTGACAATTATCTTTTCACTACAACTGAATTAAAATATGAAATGAGGTTGTAGCAGATCTGAAATGATAATTCCATCCTCTGATAGTGTATCTAAGCAAAAGGTTGATCCCTTTACTCAGAAACAACTCCTCCTGATGAGCTCAAATGACCCTCCCAGCAACTGCCTGCAAAAATAATGTAGATCTAGCTGGAGACTGCACTGTGAAGGAAGAAGGGTGGTTGGCCTGATGCCAATGATATGAAAATAAGCTTGAGAGTCCTCCTCATTGATCCTCCAATAGATAGACAAGCACTCCATTGAAAAAAAAGCCAAGGAACATCTCAAGAGATCCTTTGTTGCTGCACCCTGCAGCACAAAGTTATCCTGCTCTAGGAATAACATTGTGACTGAAGGAGGTAGCTTTGGCCAAATGCCAGAATGAGGAAATGCAGCTCTAGAACCTCTCCTTCCTTGAGGATGAGGTAGGGATTCCCGACCGGGAACACCCTAGTGCTATGCAGCACTACACTCTTTCTAAACAGCAAGAGGAGCGTAGTCTCAACAGACCAAGAAAATAATGATCAAGCATGTATAACAATGGCTCTCCTCCTCTCCATATATGGCAAGTGCTCCTCTCCACCATGGGTCCCATCCACATGTGCCTTCCAACTCATGCAAGTGATCCTCCTCTAAAACTGTGTAGTCCATCAAGGAGATACATTGTATCTAGATAATGCATGTGGACTTGGTCAAAATGTCTAGATCAAGCATGATCCAATCTTGTTCACACCATGTGGTGCTCAAATCAGCTGCTTCATTATTCCTCCTTTCACACAAGGAGTTTTATTTATCCATCTAAGGGGGTTAAGGTGTCTCCTTGCCCATTTTATTCAACAAAATTTAAATATGCAAACTATAATGTTCCTTTTAGCCGGAGGCTAGAATTTGAGAACATTACAAAAGATATAGGTTTTCTTGTTTTTCCAGGAGTTATTACAATACTTTTTCTTTTGGCTATTCCATTGGATTTTGGATACAAAATTTCCATAGATCACATAACAAGAATCAAAAATTTATACTCAACATCTACATTTTCCTTTCTTGTTTCAACAATAACTCTAGAAATCAATATGTTTTTATATGCAAAAAAATTTCATGGTAAACATTATTGGAGATTATGTCATGTTCTTGTGTCTTCAACACGCCATTCATTTACTTTTGTTTTTTTATCAAATTAAGAACAAGTTTATGAATCTTAGGTTTTTCATATTTTTAATTATAGGAGCAACCCTGAATATACACAGGTATAGATTTTCTCATGGAAACAATAATTAACTTGGAATAGTTTTGTAGTATACCTAGGGGGGATAATATAGGGTACAGAGGGAGGTACCTAAGGGAATAATATGATGTAATATTTATTAACTATGACCCATTTATTTATCATTCTTACATTATTACATCATATTATTCCCTTGGGTACCTCCCTTTTCACCCTATATTATCACCCCTAGGTATACTACAGGTTGTCTCTTTACCAAAGTGTTAAGATCTTAATGATTCTTTAGTGTAAAATCAGTACAGGAAAAAGCAACCTCATGTGCTTTAAATCAGATCCATAAATTAGAATTTTTATTTTACTTGATCTATAGAGATTTTTTTACATAATTATCATTTATCTGGAACTTTTTAGACATTTGAGGTTCTAGAATGAGTAGAGGTGATTTCACTCTAGAAAACTATTTTCTGGATTCAGAATAAACTTGGGAAGTAATATGATTTTATTCTAAATACAATCCTTTTAGTTCTTCATTTTAACATTTTTACTTGCTAATTTGAGCATTCATATGTATGGATTCATTATTATTTTCTTTAAAATATAATATTGTTTATGAGTAGTGTTTGTTCCACACAAACTTATGGGAAAGACATAATCTTGTTATTTGAAATGTTTTCACATGAATACTGGTTCTTTTTTTATAATTCTTACATGTTATTTTTTTGTGTTGAATAACATTCATATGTATCTATGGATTAATAATATTTTCATATTACAGATGTAATACTCTGTTTTAGAGACTAATGCTACACACAATGGCAGAATAGTTATAGGATGTCAAGTGATTCTTCAAAGATGAGTTTGGATGAGCGGATCTGGCATATTTCTTGTTGAGAAATGTTTTGTTTTCCTAGGTCAAACAAAGACAGAAATAGCTCGCAAACAAGAGCCACGTGGGAAAAGGTGGTGACATTTACACAACGTGGCTCTTGTTTTAACTTATACACACCATACAATGCATGATAAATATATAAAGTATCCAAAGTCTTCACATTGCAAAGCTTAAACTAAAATAACAACCATTACAAATTGTTATGGCTATTTTTCAAACCATATATCACATTTCAATTAAACATAGTGTTGGACCGAGAAGAAGGTATGTTTCACCCCATATTTACCACGATTTTTTATGTACTTTTATGAATTTTTCCCTCATCTTAGCAACAAAGTAAAGGGAAATAACGTTAAGCCAAGGCAGAGTGAACTAATGATAAATGGAGTGTTTAATAACGTAAGAACTGACTTTTCATATCTTTACTGATAGGGAAGAAAAGCATTTGAACTGCTAATGACCAAAAGACAGCTGACAAGGGAGGAAAACGGGATCATAATGGCTCCTATGGATCGAAAAGAGATGGAGAGGCACATCCAAGCTTGGAGTACTCAAAAGATAGCCATGAAGCAGCAGGGTCCCATATGGAAAGGATCTGTTACTACTTCTGAATTCACCTTTAAAAGGCCGAAGAAGAAAAAAATAGAATTTATATCTATAGATTTTTCTCTATAATAGACGTATCGGGACAGAATCATCAAATTATATTAATGTATTACTCTGCGGCTTAATAAATAATCTCGCGTTTTTGGAATAGATAATCTCTAAGTATTCCTTGACAGTAGGCTTTTGCGGCTTTGGGCTCAACCCTAGGAGCTTCTCTACTATTTTTGTGCTATATGTTTATTTACAGAATTTTCGTTTCCAGTTATTTAATGTGTTTCATAGGATATCATTTAATTTGTTAATTGTGAATGAAGATGCTACATCTTCCTCTTTCATTACACTAGTTCACCATTCATGCCTTCTTGCTTAAAATCACTGCTTTCATAATCATTTAAATTCTTTTATCATTATTCAATGCTTTTAGAATTGTTTGATTAGTTTTAACACGACTATTGTTCAATTCTGCATGTAGTTAATGTTGGATATTTTCATTATCATTGTGAGCATTGGTTGCTGTTTAATTCAGAAGGTTTTCATTAGTTGATTAAAAGAGAATTCCATTGCAAAATTAGAATAATTGATTGTTGTTCAATTCATTAGAGTTTTTGTTCAATTCATTACGGTTTTTATTCAATTCATCAAAGCATGTTGTTCAATTGTAGTTTATTCTTTCCAGCCCTGAGTAGTTACTTCTGCATAGGTGTTGTGGAGGTAAATCCCCTCTACGGACAGAGGCGATCCCTACTAGCCCAAATCGGGTCTAGCAACAATTTCTCATGCTATAGTGCAAGTTCCTAATTGCAAATAAACCAACTAGCGATGAAGGCTTACCTGGAATCCAACGTTGTCTTTCATAGAGAAAGTAGTTCTCCCGTTCCTTAGCTCTGGTAGATCACAGTCCTCACGATCTCCGTGATCGGACACCTGAATATGCAAGAAACAAAACAAACGCAAGCATAAAATCCAGTATATGCAACCATATTTCAGTCAGAGAAGACATAACTCATCATCATAATCAATAACAAGAGTGGAACCATAACCAATAATCATTTATCATTAATCAATCAAATAAGAATAAAACCATAGCCCTGACGCTGAATTCTCCTTCGGAGGGTCGCCAGCAGAACACGTCTCGACAAAGCCTGTCGGGGATGGGACAAGCCTCTCTCTTCGGATGTCTCGACAATAATCTCATTGCTTGGATTTGGCCTTAAGGGAATGAATCAAGGCTCTTGCAGCATATGGCTATGATGGCTCTTGGGAACTTGGAGACTAGCTTGCAAAGGGAATGAGCAAGCTTTTATAGATGGAGGAAGGGGAGTTGGGATCCCTATAATCATGGGATTGGCCCTATCCTCAAGGAAGCTTCCATGAGAGGTGGCAAACCACTTCCTCTACATGGAGATCTGAAGCCAAACCTGCCAACTCAAATTAGATACCAGTTTATATGGATTAGACAGGAAAATAACATTTATTTTTAAAACACTCTTAAAATGGGCAGAGTGGGCTACGGGAACAGAGGCATGTGTTAGCCCTCAGATGGATTTTGTTCAGCGCGGGCCGAATTAAGTTCTCTGCACCAGTAAAAAATGGGTGTTTTTAGGGTTTTTCACAAGGATTTGTCTTTAGGGCAATGAAAGTACATGTTTAGGGGAATGCCATGAAAGTGTTTTCAAGTTATGTCACTGCTCACAGGTCACGGAATGAGCCCTCCAATTGTGCGGGATGGGGAATTGCAGGGACAGTGACAAATTGTTGTGTAACAATATGCTTAGCACAGAGTTAGCTCCCTTGAATAGTCAAAAGCATTCTGTAATTCACTTCCAAATTGATTTGATTGAACATCGAGAATTATAAAGTCTTCCTTATGATAATTTAGAGTAGTTTTCCTTCCATGTCACTTGCATATACTGTGCTTACACTCTTGAAATAACAAGACTTGCCCTGGGTTGATAGATAAATAAAAAGCATTGAGGTTACCTGTAACAGTCACCTTTATGATCGAACATTTTTGGCGTCGTTTCCGGGGAGAGTGTTTAAGAGTGATGTTCTTTATTTATTTTTCCTTTTGTTGTGAAAGAATTGGATATTGAAAACGAGAGGTAAGAACCTGCATACTAGCAAGAAAAACGCTTGCTCTCCAGCCCTCTTTTCCTTAATTGTGTAGAGGTTATTAGGATAGGTGCTCTTGTTTTATGACTAGGAAGAAAAAGATAGAAGAAAATCAAAATCCCCCACTTCAATCCACAAAACCCAAAGGACTGGTGATCCTTGGCAGAACAACATATATAGATGAGATCATTAAGAAGGCTGAATCCCAGGCATCCATAGGACCCAGAACCATTCCTACTTAGAGTCCTACTACACTCCCTCAGGAAGCAGCCTCACCATTTGCAGCCCACGCCGAGATTCACAGTGAAACAAAAGGGTCTGAACAAAGCCTTTAGACTTTTTATCACATAAGTCTTGACACTTCAAGAGAGGGAGGTTCTTGCAATTTTCAGGAAGGAGAGGGAGAAACCAGCAGTGCAGTATAGGTAAAAAACTCCAGAGCTTGGATCCCTTGAGAGAGTGGTTGAGACAGAGACACATAGCATCCCATATCGGGGAAGTGTTGTAAGGCTTCCTCCACATCCACTCCCTAATTCCACTGAGGTTATTCCTCCAGAACAAGAAATACCCAAAGATTATTGGCATATCTTTGATCAAATGGGCAACAACCAAAACCAGAGGTAGACATAAACATTGGAGTATCCCACTATTGATCCGGTTGCAAATGCCCCTATGAAAGCCATTCCATTACAAAACATCCCCACCTTCCATGGGTTGACCTCAAAAGATGCAGATGCATTCTTATTTGAATTTGATGTCTTATGTAGGGGATATGACTACACCACTGACCCTCGAAAACTAAAATTATTCCCCTCTACCTTGAAGGGAACAACATTACGTTGGTTTATGGGGCTCGGTGGAGGAACCATTAATCGCTGGGATTAGATGAAAAACTCTTTTCTTAATAAATATCAAGACTATTGTCATACTCGAGAACTAAAAGATGAAATCTTCATTATGTCTGCAAATTACAATGAGGCATTAGAAGAATATGTCGAAATATTTCAGTATAACTTGCAAATATCTCCATATACTACATTGTCTAAAGATATCTTAAAAGTGACGATGATTAAGGGAATGAAAGAAGAATGGGTCAAAACACTTAACATAATGGGAAAAGGGGACATATATCAAGAAGAATATGATGACATCATTTCATTGTGTATCAGGTGTTCTCGAGGCAGTACACGAAGTCGACCAACCGAGAGAGACTCAGCTACAAGGAATCCTAAGCAGTCCAGTGGCAATGTGACCAGAGCAGAATTTGGCAATATTTTAGAAGATTTTAAAACTGATGTCTTAGGCACCTTGACAACCCAACTAGATGTCCTGCAAGCCAAACAGAAGCAATCTATAGTAGAACAAAACTTGGCTATCTTTTCTCCACACTTTCAGAAGAAGCATAGCCAACGGGAATGTCCATTAGACATGGTCTAGACATGTGCTATTTGTACCAAGGACCATGCCACTGACCATTGCCCTTCACTTTCAAGGCTAAAAACGGTTTTTAAAGAAGCAGAAGAAGAGACAAAACCATTATATCTAATGAACTAGCGTCGACAGTGGCAAGCATGACCAGGTATTCCACAAGACCTGCCTCAGTTATTTTCTTCTCCATAGTTTAACCAGCAGAACCCTACAACAGCTTGGCAAAACCAATCAAATTTTTATACTTGTCCATCTCAATCGTTTCATATGTCTCCTTGGCCAACACAACCCTCTTCAGGTAATAATTGGTCAAGTTTTCCTTGTTCTCCCCCTTACTGGAAAAAAAATCCCTATCAGTCCCAGTGGTCTGCCTCCCCTTCGCAGTCCACAAATTGGTCTCAAAACTGGCAGCGACCTCTGGTAATAACCAATCTACTGATGGGGACAGGGGTTCAGAATCAACCTACATTACCAGCTCCATACCCAGTCCAACACAATCCTCAGCCTATCATGCATCCTCAAATGTCGGCTCAACCCAATCCTAATCCTAACAACAGGTCAGTTCAACTAATTCATATCGTTGAAAACCCAAACCCCGAAAATGAACAGAAGAAATGCAATGAACTTAGGTTGAGATAAGGACGTGTTATTTCACCAAAAGAAGATACGACCTTGCAACAACTTGAATCTGAAATTCCGACAACACCTAGACAAATAACTATGACTGAAATAGAGTTAAAATAGGGGAGGGACACAGTTGGCCAAAGGAACCCTGAAAATCTTATTATTCCCCCCTCCATTCCCTGAGAGATTAACATTTCCTAAACCAATATTCTCTTCAGATTTTGATCTCCTAGGGGAATTAAAAAAACTTTGCATTAAAATTCCTCTTTTGCAAGCTATACAAGACATTCCTATATATTCCAATACAATTAAAGAGTTGTGAGGAAAGAAACAGGTGAGGAAAGAAAAAACTATACCCACTGTCCATGTGGTAGGGGCACTATCAGACTTACTATTGAGTAAAGAAACACCCGTAAAATATGAGGATCCATGAAACCCCATAGTAATTGTAAAAATCTCTAACCACTCATTTCCAAACACATAGGTTGACTTAGGGGTAGCCATCAACATCTTAACTATAGAGACCTGCGAGAAGTTAGGCATAATAGCGTTAGAACCCACGTCTACTTTGCTAGAAATTGCTAACAGATCTGTTATCAAACCAGAAGGAATATTACAAGGCATTCTGGTTTCTGTGGACTCATGGGAGTATCCGGCTGACTTTTTAGTTAATAACCCAAAAAGTAGGATGGATGGACACCCCCTGATACTGGGTCGACCTTGGTTAGCAACAGCCGATGCTTACATAGGCTGTCGAATAGGCAACATGACCATTGCTAGAGGTGATGCCATAAAAAATATTGTCATTTACCTGCCTGCCAAACCAAGTCTACTCAGTGTAAATATCCATAGGCATCCACATACATACCGGGAACAAAACATCCGTTCACCACTGACAATAGTTGAAGCTCTTGAATTCAAAGATCAAACTGAAGATGATGTAATCAATAACTTCATGAATCATCCATTTGCGTCTGAAAACTTAAAATTCCAAATGTTAAAAGAAGTTCTTGATGATGAAACACAAGAAGACCCCTTGGAAGACATTGATAATCAACACATACCCACGAATGTTGTTCACAATAGCATACCGATCGAAATTGAGCCAGGAAAGGTTTTAAATATCAATGGTAGTCTGGATAGTAACCAAAAGAAAAAGTTCATTAAGGTTTTACAAAAACATCAGGGAGAATTTTCTTGGGACTACCCAGACATGAAGGGTATAGATCCTCAGCTATGCACACATCACATTTATATTGACAAGGAAGCTCGGCCTATTCGGCAGCCTCAGAGGAGGCTAAAACTGCATCTGAAAGACACTGTAAAATATGAGTTGTAAAAGCGTCTTGATGTAAACTTCATTTATCCTATCTCAGACAGCAAATGGGTCTCTCCTTTAGTAGTCGTTCCTAAGAAAAATGGGAAGTGGAGAATCTGTGTGGATTACAGAGAATTGAATTAAGCAACACAGAAGGACCACTTCCCCCTCCCTTTTATTGACCAGGTCCTTGATACATTGGTAGGAAAGCGGTTCTTTTCCTTCCTTGATGGGTTTAGTGGTTACAATCAAATCCAAATAGCCCCCAAAGACCAAGAGAAAACAACCTTTACCTGCCCATGGGGTACATTTTCCTATATGATATTACCATTTGGATTATGCAATGCCCCAGCAACATTTCAAAGATCCATACTCAACTTTTTCTCTAATTTAATAAATGAAGGACTTGAATACATGGACGACTTTACCCCATATGGAGATGATTTTGATCAAGCATTGGAAACACTACAAAAAAGTGTTGGAACGATGTATTGCTACCATATTGTGTTTGAGCAATGAAAAATGTCACATGATGATGACCAAAGGATTAATCCTAGGACACCACATCTCTACAGCTGGAATACAGGTAGATCCAGAAAATATAGAGGTAATGCTTTTATTAGCCACACCTTGTACGTGGATAGAGGTATGTGGTTTCCTTGGATATGCAGGGTACTATCACAAGTTTATAAAGAATTTCTCACAAATTTTTGTGCCCTTGTATGCATTAATTGGAAATGTTGAATTCCATTGGTCTAATAAATATGACACTGCTTTTTCAGATTTAAATAAACTGGTCTCGATAGCACCAATATTACGTGGCCCTGATTGGGAGCTGCCCTTTCACATTTCCTCGGATGCATCCGACACAGCGATAAGGGTAGTTCTCAGTCAAGAAGAAGATAAAAATCCCTATGCTATTTATTATATCAACAAGAATCTCACTCCTGCTGAATTAAACTATACAGTGACTGAAAAGGAGTTCTTGGATTTCATTTATGCTATCAATAAATTTATACATTATATAACTGGATATCAAGTACTCCTGTATATTGATCACTCTGTCATTAGATATATAGCCAATAAACCTATTACAAATGGGAGAGTGACTCGTTGGTTGTTTCTTTTACAGAAGTTTGACATAACTATCAAAGACCATCCAGGAAAGGAGAACGTGGTTGCAGATTTCCTGTCTAGAGTTCCAAATTCATTTGACACACTAGCGGTGGACGATCAGTTCCCCGACGAACATTTTTTCGCTATAGCAGTAAAAACATCATGGTACGCATATGTAGCGAACTACCTGGCAGTAGGAAAGCTGCAAAGACACTTGAAATCAAGGGAACGGAAGTTGATTGTTCAGCGCAGTGCTAGATTCTCCTGGATCGGTGGATATCTTTTTCATACGAGAGCTGATATGCATATATGCAGATGCATCCGAGAAGACGAGATTTATGACATCCTACGGGCCTATCATGATGAACCATGTGGTGGCCATTTTTCATATCGTAGGACGGGGCATTAAGTATTGCAAATGGTTTATTATTGGCCTACAATTTTTAAAGATGCCAAGAAATATGTCCAAGCCTATGATAGTTTCCAAAGAATGGGCCATTACAACCAAAATTTGTAGTGGAACCTTTCGAACAGTGGGCACTGGACTTCGTTGGACCATTCAACTCGCCATCAAACCAGAATATTTACATACTGGTTGCCACATATTACATGATGAAGTGGGTATAAACAGAGGCTTTATCAAGAGCTACGGAAGAATCTGTAATCAATTTTCCTTTTGAGTTACTTGTACGATATGGCTTACCTCCGGAAGTGATAACTGATGGAGGAGCATAGTTTGTGGGAAATAAAATTGTGGCCACTCTGAAGAACCACCATATCATCCATAGAGTCACATTTCCCTACCACCCATAGGAAAACAGGTAGGTTGAAAGCACCAACAAAGTCCTCAAGAAAATTCTCACTAAAACAATCTCAACACATCGTCGGGATTGGGCTACTAGACTACTAGAGGACTTGTGGGCTTACTGCACAACATGGCGAAACACCACTGGATATTCTCCGTACCATCTGGTATTTGGAAGAGAACCATTTTTTCCTATATAATTTGAAATAAAGACTCTAAGGACAACCCAGGAGGTGGGGCTGGATTTGACGGATGCCCAGATTAAAAGACTCCAACAAATAAATGAATTGGATGAAGCATGGCTCCTGGCTCTGCAACGCACTACAATTATTCAAAAACAACGAGCTAATTGGCATGACAACCTCATCAAAAAGAAGACATTCCAGAAAGGAGATTGGGCACTTCTCTATGACTCCAGATTCCAATACTTCCCAGGTAAGTTACAAACAAGGTGGCTCGGTCCATACGAAATTCAGGAAGTACACAGCAATGGTACCCTCACCTTGACTACCATAGACAGGTCTAGTTCTACATTCTGAGTCAACGGACACAGAGTGTGCCTCTATCACAAACCACTTACAAGGGAGTCTTTCTACCAGCATATGTGCGACGATCCCACCATCCAAATTTTAGCTGCAGGGGGTGATGGCCCCACAACTTCAAATTCACGAAAACTTGGCACTTTCTCTAGTAAATAGTGTATATATGTCCCCTGCAATTTATATTTTTTCTCATTTGTTGTAAATTCTTCATACTCACAACTGTATTCTTTTCCTTTCTTTTGTGTGTTTATTTTTTCTGTTCAAACCTTTGAATGTCTATTGTTCAATCTAATTGAACAGCTACTATTCAATTAGATTGAACAGTCATATGTTTGCGTGTTTATTTTTTTCTTGTTCAAACCTTTGAATGGCCATTGTTCAATCTAATTGAATAGTTGTTGTTCAATCGGATTGAACAGTCGTATGTTTGCGTGTTTATTTTTGTTGTTCAAACCTTTGAATGGTTGTTGTTCAATCAAATTGAATAGTCGTGTGTTGTGTGTGTGTGTTTTGTTTTTTTTTTTTTTGCTATTCAAACCTTTGAATGGTTGTTATTCAATCCAATTGAACAGCTACTATTCAATTGAATGGAACACTTGGTTTTTTTCTTCTTTCTAAGCATGTTTTTTTTTCTTTTTTTTATGATCTCTTTTTTAATCCACTCCTCATCACACACCCTGGGCATAAAAGTCATTTTTAAGCAGGAATTGGCACTTGAAAAGGAGAAAATCAATGATACTACTAATATGATGATCCTTTGAAACTTTGATGGAAATCTCTACTCTGGAAGCTGACCTGGTTTACCTATGCAATGAAGGGCTAGACATCTCCTATTCAAACATATTACCACACAATTCATCTTCATAGTCTTATGATGGTATACCTTTCTACACTCTCGAGTAGTATCTCCCATTGACATAAGGATATAGGAATAAAGAGTATTAATTGTATTGGCATTCTTTTTACTTCCCACACCATCCCTAACTCTTAAGGAGTTAATGAGCCTCCCTTCATTTATAAATAACAAGAAAATATTATGTTTATATGAAAATTTTTAAGAGAGAATAGGGGGTCTCATCATGAGTCAGTTTTCCATGATCATAAGGATTTAACATGTGACATTCCCACAATGGCCAACACACCAAAGTAATGACCTTCTCGACAGCTCAAACTGCTTGAAGGATAGGAGGTCTCATCATGATCTGGCCTGATCACTCTGTTAAAATTCCAGTGAGTGGCACTCTGTCCATCTGGCCACCACACCAACATAGTGGTCTCTCCATAAAACAAGAAAAATGCCTACTTTTCAAAAAATAAACATTACGTTTATATGAAATTTTTTAAGAGAGAATAGGGGGTCTCATCATGAGCCATCCTACCATGATCATAAGGGTTTAACAAGTGACATGCCCACAATGGCCAACACACCAGGGTAGTGACCTTCTCAATAGCTCAAACTACTTGAAAGATAGTAGGTCTCATCACGAGTCAGCCTGATCACTCTGTTACAACCCCATTGAGTGACATCTTGACTATCGGCCACCACACCAGCACGGTGATCTCTTCATAAAATTGGAAAAATATCTAATTTTACATAGAGGAATTTGGCTCATTTCCAGGTTAAAATAGCAACCCTGTTGAGGCTATGAATTCCTTCTTGCATCAGTGGCTCTGCTTGTGGTATGGGAGTATTTTTCTAACAATAGCCAATTACTTTTATATGCCTTATTTCCTATTCCACCCATTTCTGAGATAAATATACTACTTGAATAAGTGTTAACATTATCTACCTTCATAATTAACTATGAATGAATTATATTTTCACGTTTGAATTAAGGGATGAAGGCACCAATCATAATCCATCACTATCATGCTTCTGTCATGCTACACCATCAAAATAATGACATCCTATCATAATAATTGCTATACCGCTTTTCTCCCTTCCTTCGGTCATTTCCACCTGATTTACACTTGTGATAATTACTAATTCTAACCTTTTCATCGCATTCATTCATGATTGTTGCAAGCTCTCCTCTTTTCTTGAGCTCCAGGGCCACAGACGCCCTTCTCTCATAGAACTGTGATTACTGATTTTTGACCTTTCCCTTGTATGCATTCATGATTGCTGCAATATCTCTTGTACCTAAGGACATGGATGCCCTTCTCCCGAGAAAGGGGGTGCAAATATCCATAATGAATAAGCATGAAAATTCCCCACACAACTCCTTCGGATACGCTAATGGGACTAAAATATCATGGCATTTACGATTTGAGGTTGAATGTTTTTTCTCGCATGCAGTGGTTTTTTTAACCAACAAGGCCAGAAGAAACACAGACAGAAGAAAAACTAGTTCAGAGAACACATTAGCCATGGGAGGAAATTCTCTCCACAATGAACCCACAACCTTCCAAGTCTCAGAATCAGCTCGCGCTATTCTCCAGCAAGTTGGATGGATCCCATATCCTCACAGACTTCAGGGTTTTAACATAGAAATAGCATTGTTAGATCTAAGACTTTTTAGATCCATAATGTAGATAAAATAACTTTCGAATTAATCACATCATTAGGATTAGGTCCTAATTATGTGATTAATCTGAAAGTTCTTTTATCTATAGAAATAGCAGTCGAGTTCCTGCAAAACCTATGGGAAGGGCACACTACAGTGATATGAAAGGAGTGTATTAGTTATGTTGTGCTAAGTGTCCTTTAAATTAAATAAACATGTACAAATTGTCTTCGTAAGTTTGCTTAAGGTATGAGAGTTTTAACCATGAAAATTAGATGAATTAGTGAACATTAAGCATGTAAATAAGCCTTAAAAACACTGAACAACAATGTATAATAGAGAAAAACATTCACACATAAGTTTTACACAGTAGGCATGATGAAGAAATTCACCCCTCCTGGGCTACATCTGTTGGTCCAGCACCCAATGGCATGTCCCTATTTGTAATTATGCTCAAAATTGTAAATTACATATTTTTCCAGGCCTCTAATGGTTGTTTTCTCTACACCAATGGCTGCAAAATGCTAAAATTAGTCTAGGTAGACTCTTTTTTCACCAAAATTGGTCGAAAATTGACCTCCCAATGCATTTTTCCCAATGACAGCTAGAAAAGCTCCACTAAATGTGGATACTGGCAATTTAAATGCAGATAAATTAATAGTTTAGCCCTAAACTTAGGGTGCGCTCCAAATATGGCAGGCGGATAACTTTGACATTGATTGTGAGTGGTGAGGTGGTCACATGCCACCCCCGCCAAATACTCCGCTAACGGTTTGAACTCCCGCCGCATACGCTGGAACCGAGAGTATGGTTCCATAACACTAAACCATTACAACAAACTTTGATCCCGCCATGTGATCGTGTTTCACGTTGGAGGTTAGACAACCCGTCGGATCGATTGGAACCTGGAGTACGTGGTTCCATAACATTAAACGGTCTCCTTAAATTTTTACCTCCGCATGTGAACAGGTTTGACCACCTGTTGGTGGTTTAGCTTTGACACTGTGGTTTTTCAAAGCACCACGATTCTGGCACTTGGTCACGTAAGAGAGGGGACTGGCCTTCCCAAGCCCTCAATGCAAAAACTTTAACTCAATAAAACAAAGCAGCAACCAATATATGTTAAGAAACATTGCGTAGATGGATTGGTAGCGCGCGAGCTTGGCGGATGTGAGGTTAGGTGGTCAACTCCCCCGGAATCCATGTAATTTACACCAACCTTGTGAGGACACATGGCGGCCTATGGGCTTTCCACGTGTCACTCAATCATTCGCCCACCTATAAACACATCCAATGATCTAGCAGATTCATACCTTCATCATCCAACGGCCCACTATGTGCCACATGGCACCACCACATTGGCTCAAAAGAAAATGGAATATTCCCAGAATATTCCACTAACTATACCTGCAAGATGACTGGGCATCCAATCACCA
Source organism: Pinus albicaulis (assembly GCA_034641835.2). Lineage (NCBI taxonomy): Eukaryota > Viridiplantae > Streptophyta > Pinopsida > Pinales > Pinaceae > Pinus > Pinus albicaulis. Next base: position 415,200,217 of record CM076580.1, read on the forward strand.
AAATTTTATTGTTTGGGAAAACAAACAGAGCGCGATATCTTCCTCATACGACATCAATTTTTCGAACCGTTTGCAGTGTCGGAATCACACCGACGAGACCTTTCCAGTCGCTCAATTTTAGACCTGTTTCGAGCACTTTCATTTTTGAACACATGACTTAATCTCCTAATCACACCTCCACATTAGGAATCTTTTGGACCCCAAAAGACTTTAATCACCTATTCAGAAGATGAGGGAACAACTCCCTCACCTTTTCCAATTCCATCCATCTTTCCTTACATGGTTTTCTGCCCTTTAGCCCAATCCAAAGATAAATGACACTTTCCCTTTTAGAAGTGTGTGTCCTCTTGTCAAGGATGGCATCCTCCTTGAGCTCGTTCAGAAATTCTGGAAATAAATCTTCTATTGATGGTAGTTGAATGTCACTCCCTTGATCATCAAACAATGGAGGCTCATACAAACGTAAATTCTCCACATTGACAATGGAATACATTTTCATGTATGAAGGCAAGTCAAGTTGAAATGCATTATTACCAACTTGTTTAACAATCTTGAATGGACCATAACGAATAGGCTTGAGCTTTTTTACTTCTCCTTGCATCCTTTCTTTGCTTATGTGCAACCATACTTCATCTCCTTCTTGAAACTTGTGATCAACTCTATGTTTGTCATGCTTCTCCTTGTACTTGATTTGACTCTTCTCAAGTTGTTCTTGAACTTATTGATGAATAATCTAAATTTTCTCAACTAAATTTTGAGCCTTGTCAATATCACTATGCCCATAAATTGCAACATCCTTCTCATAGATGAAGTCTAATGGCAATTTCAGCAAATACCCAAAGCAGGCTTCAAAAGGTGAAGTATTTATAGAAGAGTGTTTGGCCCGATTGTAAGCGTGTTGAAAGTAATGTAGTTGTTCATCGCAAAAATTGGGATGCTTGCTACAATATCCTCTCAATAGATGCACAACGATTATGTTCACCACCTCGATTTGGCCATCAGTTTGTGGATGAAAATCAGTACTCTTTTTCAACTTTGTGTCCATCATCTTCCAAAGATTGGACCAAAAATTCCCAACGAACCTAGAGTCCCTGTCACTAACAATAGAAGTTGGAAAACCAAAATGAACCCATACATGTTGAAAATAAAGTTTAGCAATTTGTTCAGCAATAATGGTTTTCTTACATGGCATAAGTATACACATTTTACTGAATCTATCCACAACTACATAAAGATAATCATGTTGTTTTATTGACATAGGTAGACCTCCAAAAAAATCCATGGATACAATCTCCCATGGCCTTGATGGTACCGGTAGTGGTGTGTACAACCCAAGCTTCTTATTGCTAGGCTTTCTTGTTTCACACATAGAACATCCTCTTGTAAAATGTGACATTCTATCTATCATGCGAGGCCAATAACAATACCTTTGTAGATGCATCGCTATTTTTCTTACCCCAAAATGACCATCAATAAGAGACGAATGACCCTCTCTCATGACACTAAGTCTCTCTCCTTGTGGTATACACAACTTACCCAAATGAAACAGCAAATTGTTATGCAAGTGATAATCATTTTCCCCAACTTGATTCCCTTCACTCAAACTAGCATACACATCTTTAAAATCAGCATCAGATGCATATTGTTCTATGTAACTCTCATGTACAATAGAATTATTTTTAAGCAAAGTAGAAGCACTTATAATAGGCCTTGAAATCATATCAGCAACTTTATTGAAAATTCCTTTCCTGTACCTTTTAACCAAGTGAAATTGTTGAAGAAATCCCATCCACCTGAAATGTCATGATTGCTGCAATTTTGTTTGCGACTGCAAGTATTGTAGCAGCTGATGATCGGTATGAATAATCATCTCTTTACCCATCAAGTCGTGTTTCCACTTCTTTACACTTTGTACCAATGCATACAGCTCTTTGCCATATGTTGGATAATTTATTACAGCACCATTGAATGTTTCAGAATGAAAATCGAAAGGCTTACCATGCTGCAAAAGTACTGTACCCATGGCATAATCACTAACATCGATCTGTATCTCGAATGGTTGTCTCAAATCCAGTAATGCAAGAATCGAAGCTGAACTGATCTTGTCTTTTAAAGCTTCAAAATATTGTTGTTGTTTTCCTCCCCATTGGAATCCTTTCTTCACACTTGTCACTGCATGCATAGGAGCTTCTATGGCAGAAAAGTTAGCAATGAAATTTCTCCAATACTGAGTTGCGCCTAAAAAACTTCTTACCTCTATTACTGATTTGGGAGTGGGCCAATTCATGATGGCTTCCACTTAGAAGGATCAATTCTCAATGTGCCTCTCCTACAATGTGTCCCAGATAAACCAAAGAAGTTTTTCCAAATTCGCACTTAGACATCTTAAGAAATAATTTCTCTTTCTTCAAAACATCAAGTACCCTCTTTACATGCAAGACATGCTCTTCTCTTGTTTTGTTGAAAATGAGTATATCACCTAAATACACAATCAAAAATTCATCAAGAAATGGACGCAAAACATTATCCATCTCACGCATGAAAGTCGTCGGTGCATTACACAAACCAAACGGCATAACCAACCACTCAAAGAGTCCTTGTTTGGTTTTGAATGCAGTCTTCCATATTTCGCTTTCTGCAATTCTTACTTGATGATATCCACTTCGTAAATCTAACTTAGTGAAATAATTTGCTTCTTTCAGCTGATCTAACAAATCATCTATCCTTGGTAGTGGGTATCGATTTTTTACCGTTATCTTGTTCAAAGCTCTAAAATCGACACACATGTGCCAAGTCCCATATATCTTCGAAATCAGGACTATATGTGAACTGCATGGCGAAGTGCTTGGCCTTATGAATCCCTTCTCCAACAAGTCCTTGATTTGCCTCTTTATTTTAGCATTCTCCATTATTGACATGCGATACATGCCGATGTTTGGAACAAGACAATCTTGTTGAAACTGAATCTCATGTTGAATCTCCCTTTTAGGAGGCAAACCTGGTGGCTCTTGAAACATCTCATGATGTGCATCAAATACATCATATAAATCTGATTTCAACTTAGGATCACAATATTCAAATGACTCATGATTAACATCATCTTTAGGCTTAATTATTAGAAGAACAAAATTCTTACTTGAATTCACTAGCCTTTTTACCTGTCTAGCATTTACCATTGCATTATTCGTCTTCTTGCGATGTGCTCTAACAATGTACTCCTTACCATATTTGAATAAATGGTATTTTCTCTCATGGCAATGGAAGATAGCTTTCCTATCATACAAGTAAGTACTTCCCAACAAAACACATGTAATATCAAGCGGAACCACATCTAATTCAACTGTGTCAACAAAATGTGCAGTTATTGCAAGCGCAATATGCACTTCTTTGAAACCTGTAAATTTGCATCCTTACAAATCCACCCAAGTGTATATGGTTTTGGAAGTGGAATGGTCTCAATATTAAGTTTCTTAACCAATTCTTCAGATATTAAATTCTCTTTTGAACCATTGTTAAACAGTGTATCAATCTTAGTATGTTTGGATATGACCCTCACATGAAACAGTTCAATTCTCTCTTCTTCATTTGGAGCTTCTATGTGACAGTTTGAAGTACTAGTACTGGGTTTTGTTTCAGTTTTTTTCCCCTTCAAGTTCTTCAATCCCATATTTGTAATTTTAGTTTCATCACCTGAATCTTCTCCTAAGTCATGTTGAGTTGTAGCTGCAGTTTTCTGCTTCCCTTTGTTATTGTTAAATTTGGGTCTCTTTTCAGGATGTAGTTTCCGATAGTTTTTCTCTTCATGGCCTTCTCTTGAAAAATGTTTACAAACCACTTTCTCTCGCTCTTTCTTGATAGATGCATTATTTTTTCCTTTTCCTTTTGAGGTCTTCTCTTTTTTTTCCCCTTAAAAGGCTTGTTTCTACCCTCTTCAAAAGTATTTTTCCCTCTAGCTTCTAAATGTGTAGCTTGAACACATACCTCATCTAGGCTTGTAGGATTAAACATGAGGATAGTATGTCTAAGGTAGCTATGTAAGCCCCTTATGTACTTGAGAAAAGTATCTTGACTCTGCAAATCTACCCCTAATAAGAGATCTCTTCTCCTAAATTCTTGGGTGTAGTCTTGTACATTTTGTCCTTTCAATTGTCTAAAATTTTTCCAGTTCATTATGGATTTCTGCATGTGAGCTAATGGACAAAACTATTGTTTTATTGCAGTAATGAAATTAGTCCATGATAGAATAATCTTACCATGTTTTTTGATCTCCTCCTTTGTCTTGGCTTCCCACCAAACAAGAGTTGCACCTTCCATCCTCAATGAAGCTAGTTGGATTTTGTTGTCATCATCATGAAGGTTATGAATTCTCAAATAAACCTCCAATTGCCTAATCCAATTATCAATTTTTTCTGCATTGACCTCACCATTAAACATTGGCAATTCAAACTTAACATCAAGTTTTATAAAAGCACTTTTACCAGTGTTCTTTGACTTGTGTGACTGGTGTACTAAAGATGAAGTAGAGGATGATGATGATGAGGGTGAGGATGGTGACTTTCCACTGCATCCATTTCCTCCATTACACTTCTTTGATTTGTCTTCATCATTGTGACCTCCCGATGATCCCTGGCCTTCCTTGTGAATTTTGGATCCTTCTCCTTTTACTCTTACATTCCTTTCTTGATAAAGTACTCTCACCATTTCAATCATGTCAAGGAATGCTTTCCTGAACACTCTTTCTTCCTATATGGGATCCACCTCTTCATGGGTTTCTTCTTCTCCTAGAGGCATTCTTGATGCTTCTTCTGCTTCTCTTGGAGGTGAACTAGGTGGTGGAGAATGTGGCTATCTTTCCCTCCTTTGTTATGGCTCACTTTGAGAACCTCTTTCTTCCACCAGTTTACCTTCTCCTCTCTTAAGCTTGAGTCTAGTAGGCATGAAAACCCTTGCAAACAGTTAAAAAATCCTTGCTCATAAAAACACCAGAGATAAAAATCTAGCTCTAATACCAACTTGATCTGAAAGGAGTGTATTAGTTATGTTGTGCTAAGTGTCCTTTAAGTTAAATAAACATGTACAAATTGTCTCCATAAGTTTGCTTAAGGTATGAGAGTTTTAACCATGAAAATTAGATGAATTAGTGAACTTTAAGCATGTAAATAAGCCTTAAAAACACTGAAAATTAGTGCATAATAGAGAAAAACATTCACACATAAGTTTTACACAATAGGCACGATGAAGCAGTTCACCCCTCCTGGGCTACATCTACTGGTCCAGCTCCCAATGGCATGTCCCTATTTGTCATTAAGCTCAAAATTGTAAATTACATATGTTTTTAGGCCTCTAATGGTTGTTTTATCTACACCAATGGCTCCATCATGCTCAAATTAGTCTAGGTAGACTCTTGTTTCACCAAAATTGGTCGAAAATTGACCTCCCAGTGCATTTTTCCCAATGACAGCTAGAAAAGCTCCACTAAATGTGGAGACTGGCAGTTTAACTGCAGATAAATTAATATTTTAGCCCTAAACTTAGGGCGCACTCCAATTATGGCGGGCATATAGCTTTAACATTTATTGTGAGTGGTGGGGTGGTCACATGCCACCCCCACCGAATACTTTGCTAACGGTTTGAACTCCTGTCGCATACGCTAGAACCGGGAGTATGGTTCCGTAACACTAAATTGTTACAACAAACGTTGATCCTGCCATGTGATCATGTTTCACGATGGAGGTTAGACAACCCTCTGGATCGATTGGAACCTAGAGTAATTAGTTCCATAACATTAAATTGTCGCCTTAAATGTTTACCTCTGCATGTGAACAGGTTTGACCACCCGCTGGCGGTTTAGCTTTAACATTGTGGTTTTTCAAAGAGCCACGGTTCTGGTGCTCGGGCACATAAGAGGGGGGGCTAGCCCTTCGGGGCTGGCCTTCCCAAGCCCTCAACACAAAAACTTTAACTCAATAAAACAAAGCGGCAACCGATATATGTTAAGAAACATTGCATAGGTGGATTGGTAGCACGTGAGCTTGGTGAATATGAGTTCAGGTGGTCGACTCTCCTAGACTCCATATAATTTTACACCAACCTTGTGAGGACATGTGGCAGCCTAAGGGCTTGCCACGTGTCAATCAATCATTTTCCCACCTATAAACACATCCAACGGTCCAGCAGATTTGTACCTTCATCATTCAACGGCCCACAATGTGCCACGTGGTGCCACCACATTGGCTCATAAGAAAATGGAATATTCCCAGAATATTCCACTGACTCTACCTGCAAGCTAACTGGGCATCTAGTCTCCAAAATTTTGTTGTTTTGGAAAATGAACAAAATGTGATATCTTCCTCATACGATATCGGTTTTTTGAACCGTTCATGGTGTTGGAATCACAACGATGAGACCTTTTCGATCACTTAGGTTTGGACCTATTTTGAGAAATTTCATTTTTTAGCATATGACTTGATCTCCTGATCATACAATCAAAGGAAGAATCATACCGGTCACCGACAAAACCATCGATGAGGTCTCTAAACTATAAATAGAGGGAGAAAGATGGACCAAAAAAACATATTCTTCTACGTGATGTAATCTTAGCATACCAGGACCTAGGAGAACCATTGGAACGGAAAGGGAAGGGGATTAACCCCACATCCTTACAGCAGCCTTGGCAAGAATTGGCAACGTTCATTCAAATATATATCACATGCGATGGATGCCAGGACGTGGCAAAACCCCGCCAACTTAAACTCTTAGCTATTCTCAAACGAAAAATTTTAGTTAATCTACCTTCTTTCTTGAATTCTGGATTGCACGATACTGTTGTTCGTATTAGAAAAGCCAAAAACCCCCAAGCGGTCATCAGCCACCAAGGCTTGATAAAATTAATCATCATTCATGAGCTAGAAAAACAACAGACATCTTGGGACAGCTTTGTTAATCCTACCCTACATGCCCCGAAGGAAAACCCTATCAGAACAGAAATTGAACTTCCCAGAATAAACATACCTAGGAGAGAAAGAGGGAAAAGGGCCCATGTTTGGACCTTAGAACTAGGGAAACGAATACGGTCTGAAAGGTTGCAATTATAGCAAGACGCCTCTAAATTTCCAGATGAGTCAGGACCATCCCATACACCACCTTCAAGCCCTAAAAATATTCCCTTACAATACTATGAAGAATAAATGGCTCAAGTTCTGGAGAAAATGAGGGCATCTCATGAAATTAGAAGCCCATCTGAACAAGCTGAGGAGGAGGGGGAGCTGTTGAATCAATATACCACTATCAGCAGCTCTGGCCACACTGAAATATTACCCCACCATAATGAATTACAGGCTTTAAGGGTTTTATCTCCCCCCGATAGTGAATGGGTGAGTAGGGAAGACCAGACAGAAGACATATTCAAATCTGGAAATCAGTTAGGATACACCATTCCATTAGAAAAAAACACAAGCATGGAGACAGTTCCCCTAACACCTGAAGGGAACATTATTTCACCCAGTCAGGACGTGAATGTAGAAATAAACTCTAGAGCGCAGGAAGGAAATATCATCACTGATAACATTAGAACTGGCACCACCATTCCTGAAACCAAAGCCACTGCTCCTCCTTCCCCTGCCAAAACCTTGCTAGAAGAGAAATCGGGTGAAAATAAGTTAAGGAAAATGAGCAGGACTTGCAAGAGGTTGAGAAAGATGATAAAACATCTGAAGAAATAGTTGAAGGAAGCAAGAAAGGCTCTAAAACCTAATAAGGAATTGGCTACCATGGAAACCCAAACATATTTTGTTACCCAATTGGTAGAAACTACTGAAATTTTTGTATAAACTCACCTAGTGGACACTATTGAAGCTTCTGTGTAGACTAGCCTAGAACTTACAGAAGATAAGGGAACTCAAATGGAGGCGACCCCTGCCTACACTCCCCTAGTAGAAAAGGTTGCCAATCATAAATTGCATAACGAATTAATTCAAGCCCAACATGAATTAGCCCAGTGCAAAAAATAAGTAGTACCCTTACAAGAACATCAGGCACTACTAAAGAGGTTTAAAGACCTTCCTGCAACTGAGGATGAAACATGTGCCCAACTCAGGGAAGAAAGGACAAAAGTAAAGGAAGCACGGGATCAAGTGGAACAAGCTAGGAAGTAAACCATTATGGTTTTCTCCCTTTACTCTAATGTATTAACTTGTAGGAACCTACCATCAACTATGCTCTATTCTTAGTAGAGCGGTATTTACTATTGAAAATCAAGGCTGTCAGGACAGGGAAGCCCACGACTTTTAAAACCATTAAGGAATTTTTCCAGTGTTACAATGAGCAGGATGAGCAGGTCCAACATCTTTTGTGTGAATTATATTTACACAATTTCTTTCTATAGGAAGATAAGGACAGTAACCCCAACCCCTTCATTAGGGATGTTTAGTTCCAGGCTTTCCTATCTTTTTCCAAGAACCAGACTCGGTGAGTTAATGCCTGCAACACCTTTCAAAAATGAGAGCATGGCCTAGATCTATGCGTTAGGGGGGAACCTACTAAACCCATGTACCTATTCACCTAGCATAAGAAATTCATGTAGAGGAAAGGAATGATATCCAAACTGGGACCTATCCACGAGGATATAGTGCAGCATGGGTGGGATTACTTCTTGGACATTCAGGAAGAAGCATTGGCAGTAGCCAAACAGAGATGGCTAGCCTCTACAAACAATGTGAAGAACAGAGAGCCATTTGGTTAGAGGAACTTCAAAGTTGCTGCTTCCAGTTTCCTTCTATACATCAACCTAATCTTGAACATGGGCCTTACATGGATAAGCAGATATAGGTGCCCCCTCATCTAGTACCCCCCTTAGGACTATCACTGCAATTATGAGTTGTCAGAGGGACACACGAACTCAGCCTTTGCAAAGATCAGACAGAGACATGGCTTCAGACTCTATAAAGAGTAATTATACCCTGCATATTCTCTAGCCTAGCTACACCTCAACCATTTGTTTTCACGAGGACCTACAAAAAGGTAAGCAGGGGAGTATATGTTGGGTTGAGAAGAAGGTACGTTTCACCCCATATTTACCACGATTTTTTATGTACTTTTATGAATTTTTCCCTCATCTTAGCAAAAACTTAAAGGGAAATAATGTTAAACCAAGGCAGAGTGAACTAATGATAAAAGGAGTGTTTATTAACGTAAGAACTAACTTTTCATATCTTTATTGAGAGGGAAGAAAAGCAGTTGAACTGTTGATTACCAAAAGACAACTGACAAGGGAGGCAAACGGGTTCATAATTTCTCTCATGGATCGATGGGAGATAGAGAGGCACATCCACGCTTGGAGTACTCAAACGACAGCCACGAAGCAGCAGGGTCCCTTATGGAAAGGATTCGTTACTACTTCTGAATTCGCCTTTAAAAGGTCAAAGAAGAACAAGACAGATATATATATCTATAGATTTTTCTCTGTAATAGACGTATCAGGACAAAATCATCAAATTTTATTAATTTATTACTCTATCGCTTAATAAATAATCTGGCATTTTTGGAATAGATAATCTCTGAGTATTCCTTGGCAGTAGGCTTCTATGGCTTTGGGCCCAGCCCTGGGAGCTTCTCTGTTATATCTATGCTATATTTTTATTTACAGAATTTGTGTTTCCAATTATTTAATGTTTTTCATAAGATATCATTTACTTTCTTAATTGTGAATGTAAGATGCTATAGCTTCCTCTTTTAGTTCACAATTCATGCCTTCTTGCTTAAAATCATTGCTTTAATAATTGTTTAAATGCTTTCATCATTATTCAATGCTTTTATAATTATTTGATTAGTTTTAACATGGCTTTTGTTCAATTCTTCATGTAGTTAATGTTGTATCTTTTCATTATCATTGTGAGTGTTGGTTGTTGTTTAATTCAGAAGGTTGTCATTAGTTGATTAAAAGAGAATTCCATTGCAAAATTGATTGTTGTTCAATTCATTATATTTTTTGTTAAATTCATTACGGTTGTTGTTCAATTCATCAAAGCACGATGTTCAATTGTAGTTTATTCTTTCCAACCCTGAGTAGTTACTTCTGCATAAGGCTTAGCACAGATTTAGCTCCCTTGAATAGTCAAAAGCATTATGTAATTCACTTCCAAAATTGATTTGATTGAACTTTGAGAATTAGATAGTATTCCTTATGATAATTTAGAGTAGTTTTACTTTGATGTCACTTGCATATAATGTGCTTACACTCTTGAAATAACAAGACTTGCCCTGGGTTGATACTTAAATAAAAAGAATTGAGGTTACCTGTAACAGTCACCTTTATGACCCAACACATAGGTTTGTAAAGTATTCCATTGCATTAATATACTAACCATCCTGAAGAAAATAACAAATCACATTTTATTTAACCATGTATATAACTTTTATTAAGAAGAAAGAAAATTTATTTAACAATTCCACTTATTATACCTATCGAGGTAGGTATATTGCGATCGATATCGTTCTGTCGAGCATTAGTTTCAATTAACCTGATCAGTTTAATATAAAGTTTTCAATTCATATTTTATAAAAAAATATTCCAAGCTATCAAATATTGACATATTTTTTCACTGGCCAATCATAAACTTTGGAGTCTTATTGTAGTAAAAATGTTGTTTTTTAGATAAACTTAGGTTAAACTTAAAACATGAATCAAATATGAAGCCCACTAATGCTAGCCTCATGGTTAGCATTAGTTCATAACATTTTATGTAAAAATACTTTGTAAAATACTTTAAGCATTGAAATCATTTGCATTTGAATTTTATCCAAAGTTTCCCACTGCCTCACTACCTTGCCATGCAATTGTGCAACCATCTAGCTACCACCTCTCAACTACTATTTGCCACCATTTCTCAGCTTTTGGCCACCTTCCTCTAAACATAACTAAAACTCATCATCTTATCCACTATGTAGGTTCTTATTCTTAACCAATTCACCAAGGTTAATGTTGGGGAGGTTGATATTTGGGTCATCCACTAACAAAGAGCAAGTGAAAAATAGTGACACATAATCATTCGAGGCCTAAACACATAACTTTGAATTTTTAAGTGATATGAGCCTTGGCATGGGAAAAAATGATGGAATTAAATCGAAAAGCAAGGCAAAGGTAAGAAAGTAGGAAGTAGAGCACATGAAAGAAAACAAGTAAGCTAGGAAAGGAATAGGAAAAGCATAGTTGAAGGTAGGACATGGATATCAAGTAGGCATAGAAATAGGAGAAGGACACAATGTACAAAGATAGGCATCAAAGCGAGGATGCAACTTTCTATCTAGGTTAAGAGCGGATAGCATGGAATCTATTCTGTTGGGTCTAAATTAGAGAGAAAAACTTTGAATGAACCTCGGTCATAGATTCATTTGGATCAAGATCGAACCAACCCCGACGCCCAAGTTACTCATGAGAGTTGCACTCTGACGCTTGTATAAATCGTTCTTGCTTTGGATAAGTATCTTTTTTAGTGTAATGACCTATGATTAGACAATGAAGAGACTTCACTAGAGAAATAGAAAACAGAAATTAGAAGCACTCACGAAAAGGCCCTAGGAAAAATATAAAGCATATTAGAGAGATTCTTTAGTAGAACTTGCTTAAAAATATGTAGACATGACGAGACTGTTCATTTTTATGGGGTATGGCCACCCTCTGCACCATTTTCCCCCTTATACTAACAATAACCCAACAGTAAGTAAATAAAATAAAGTAGGCAATGAAGGCCCCCCACTAAGCTCTTAGGCACAAGAATGTATGATACCTTACCTGTACATATTTTATGAGTGAGGTAGGGTGTGGATGGGTCACATCATGCATGAGAACGTCTACATTGTAACTTCCACTTAAGCTTTATGCTTTGCCTATGCTCAATATTTCACTTGCATTTGTTATTCAGTCAATGTCTAGGAGTTGTTGCCTACTTGGATCAATAACGACAATGCAAAGCACCCTACTCTCTAATTCATATATAATTGTGCACGAACCTAATATAGCCAACCATAAGTAGCATTACTTGACAAGGATGGACTAAGGGCCATGTCTTTTAGCAATTATGTTCGCACCCACATGGGATAATTCATTCTGCAATAGTGTTACAATAATTCCCTTTCTTTACCAGTAAGCTCAGCTTACCAATGTTGCCTTTGAATAATAATTTACTATATAGAAAAATTACTTAAAAATGTGATGAGGGTGGGAAAACATGTCACATTATTTCACAACATTGTTGCAAAAGAGTTTTCTTATCCTTACCTGGTCAACTAGGTCCTTCTCCATAGAGGCCCTTACCTAACTTGATCAATATATGCCCTTATATGCTTAGCATGAGACATGGCTTGTGGGTTGAGGACAAATAGAAAACTTCATAACTAATTAGAGGGGCCGGGAAGGAAAGTCGAGCTTTAATAGTAGGGTAGTATAACTTCAGTTTGGTTACTTGATTTACAAGTCCCTACAAGTAAGTCACATTGCAAAACGGGTACAAATTTATGGCATATAATAATCTTTACAATGTCATTCCTCTTGTAAAAGGAAAGTTGAAACACATGGGATGTGTGCATTCCATGCCTTCCTACCTGGGACACTCTTATATTTACTTTTTAACTTATTATTAATTTTTTAATTTCTAATTTGACTTATCATTTGTGTGGCTAGGTAGGTGGTTGTTAATTTAATTAAATAAATAAATAATACACAAATTTACATAGGGTGAATACAACCCACATGTCTAATTCAATCTTTGTCCAGGTATCAGGGAAACTAATTAACTACATCCCCTCACCCCTCACTATTTACTTAGTTTTTTGTTCCACATGTAGGTGAATAGCCTGAGCCATAGTTCCTCTTGTTGCATGTGTACATTAAGATTCTTAGTTTCTTTCTATTTCAAGACAATAAAAATATGATATTCTTGTTTTAAGTATGTTGTTGGTCTATAATATGGTCCTTTATTGTATTTTTATCATATTCTTTTGCTTGTGTAAAACATTTTATCTTTCTTTAATTATTCCAATTCAAGCTCTCTTTTACTATTATTATATACCCTCTCTTTGAATTCCTTCTAACAGGATACAATCCATGTAAATAATTCTTTTCATGGAGTTTTTGAAGGGGAATATCAGCGAACATATCTACTTTAATGTGATAGATCTGAATTTCATACAACTTTTTTGGATTTCAATTCCACTTATAGTGCCTAAATGTCAAACATATTTAGATTCTAACATAAGCCCTATATGTTACTCTAGAAGGAAAGCACTGAACCTTCCACACTCTCATGTTTTGTTAATTTCTTAGTGTTTTGTTTGTCATAAAGTTTTTTTTTTTAATGCCAGTTTTGAGATCACACTCTGGTTAATATAGTTCTTGGAGTCATGATACGTGTGGGCAGTTGTGAGACAAGTCTTTCTAACACTCTAGTGGCATTAATAGGAACTTTATTTGTGTCAAAATGTTGGTAAATTTTTCTAGGAAGTGCAACTAAAGCATTTGAACAAGTAAAAATTGAAATCATCTAAAATCATTTTTTATTTAAATTTAAAGGCTATGGCTTCAATTTTTTTAATCCATATAATACATATCAAAGTATTATTTTTTAATTCCCTAAAATTGGAGTACTATTTATTTATAGTTCATGCAATAGACATTTCCCTACTTGTTTGAATCACAACCTATCCTTCTATTTAATATGGAGACCATTTTTTCATATTCTCCCACCAGGAAGGAATTTAAACAAACATCGGTCGTCATATTCCTTCAGTCCCATGAGAGAATGCCTCAAAAAGTGCTACAACTTACTATGGAAACTAAAAGATCAAAGCAACTAAGGGTTTTTTAAGATTTGACAGTTTTTGGAAGCAATAATTGTTTTAAGGTCAGAGAGAGTGAAGTCAAGTCTTTATAACACTTTAGTGGAATTAACGAGAATTTTATTTGTGAAAAAATGATGGTAAAGTGTTCCAAGAAGTGAAACTGAATCATTTGAATGGGTAAGAAGTGAAAACACTTGAAATCAAATTTTCTTCAACTTTAAAGGTTATGACTTCAATTTTTTAATCCATAAAACACATGTCTAAGTATTTTTGTTTAATTCTATAAAATTGGAGTATTATTCATTTAAAATTTGTGCAAAAGACATTTCCCTACTTGTTTGAAGCATAGTCAGACCTTCTATTTTAGTTGGAGACATTTTTTTCATATTCTCCCTTCAGGAAGGCATTTAAAAAAACCTCGGTCTTGATATCCCTTCAGTCCCATGGGAGATTGCATCAATGAGTCTACAAATTACTTTGGAAACTAAAGGATCAAAGAAATTAAAGGTTTTTTAAATTAATTAGTGGTTTTTGGATGCAATAAATGTTATAAGGTCAAAGAGGAGTAAAATATATTCAACATATGATGTTAAAATCTTTGCTAAATTTTTGCAGTTGAGCTCGTGCTCTGCCCTTCTCCACGCATAGGGTTTCTGGTTCTGCATGGGGTGCTCACCCTGGCTAGGGCTCAGCCCAATGGCAGATTCTCAGGACCCTCCTCTCCCTCCACCTCCTCCTCCTCCTCCTCCTGAGGTCGAGGAGTTCAAGCTATTGATCGCTTCCCAACCTAAGAAGAAGAAGTAACTCGCCTCCAAATTTTTCAAGTGACTGGATGAGATTCCCTCGATGGCTCTCCTGCCTGAGGGTCTGATGAAAGTGTCCCTTTCCCTTGCAGACCATGTGCTAGTTGGAAAATTCACGGGCTTATGTCCCTCACCAAAAACTACAGAGGCCTGGATCACTCGAAATTGGAAGCCCCTCATTGCAAACAGCATTACCTCATAATTCTTGGGGTGGGGCTTTTTTATGTTCAAATTCAACACAAATGAGGATAAGGACCTGATCTTCAGAAACAGACCCTATTTCATGGGTCCTCAACAGTTGTACCTAAATCGCTGGACTCCAGACTTCGACCCCTCGGAGGATGTCCCATCTATCGTTCCAGTCTGGGTCAAACTCCCAAACTTTTCAGTGCACTGCTGGAACTAGGAATCCTTGCAGCAAATCGACAACACCCTTGGGAAATTCATAGACAGATCTAACAACAAATACCAATTTGAATGCACCAGAATCTGCATGGAGGTGGACCTAGAATTTGGGCTGCCAGAAGCCATCAAGATAACGGTGGGAAACTGGTCCCATCTGTAGAAATTAAATTACGAACAACTACCATTCAAATTTTGTGGATTTCATGAGTATGGCCACTTCACCAAGAACTATCCCAAAAATGCAGCCCCAGAAAAGGAGAAAGAAAAAGGATGGCAGCAAGCCAAAAAACCTAGAACGATCCTTAAGTTAGGTCCAACAGAGAAAGGAAAGGGAAGTTCAACACCCATGGGGAGTATTCATAAAGCCAAACTCTCCCAGAAAGGCCAAGAGAACAGATTTGAAGCCTTGATTTAAGAGACAGAGGAAGTTCAAGAAATCGATCCACAGAACATGCAAAAGGACCTGCAAATGCAAAAAACCCTAGCACCATTGAAGATTGGTGAATATCCTGGAGGAACCCCGAAAGACAAATATTTTGTCACTGAGGGGGAAGATCAAGATTTGGAGGAGCCGAAAGAAGAAGGAGAAATTGGGGACTCCCAAAATTCTGTAATAAGATCTACCAGGGGGCGGAAATCCTCCAGGGAAAAGAGATAGTAAGAAACCTACAAGGAAAAGATGCAGGGGACCCAACCAACACCAGAAAATATGTTGGCAAAAAACACTAAAGCACACAGAAATCAAAGTCAGGGATCTGAGGGAGCCCTCTTAGCTCAAAAAAGGAAGTAATGAAGATCGTCTCCTAGAACTATAGAGGGATGGGTAGCAACCTAAAAGAAGAAGCAATGAAAAGTATAGTAAGGTTTGAAAGGCCCGACATTCTTCTCATTCAGGAGACCAAATTGGAGGAAATGGACTTTCTCCGTAAAATAAAACAATTTTGGGGAAAAGGGGGAGGTGTCATAGTCTCCTCTAGAGGTGCCTCAAAAGGACTGGGAATGCTATGGGACGAAACATGCTTTTAGAAAATCCAGGTTAAACTTCAATCCAACTGGATTTTTGCTCAAATTTTTCATCTTCACACCAAAGAAATTGTGAATCTCTTCAACATTTATGCTCTAGTCTTCTTGGGAGACAAAAAAAGTCTATTGGGCATCCATTAGGGAGCTAGCAAATGAGATTCAGATGGATAATGTCATTCTCACTGGAGACATGAACATCACTTTAATTCAAGAGGAGAAGCGAGGGGGCAGCATTGTAAGGGATCCAGTCATGGAATGGGTGGAAGAGTTCATTCAGGACCGGGATCTATTGGATGTCAAGCCACCCAAGGGAAAATATACTTGGACCAATAGAAGATCAGGTTCAGGCCACGTTGTTGCAAGGTTAGATCACTTTCTCATCCTAATATCCTTCTTTCTTTTAGGTCTTGATGTCAGTTCTTCTATTCTTTCTTCGTCGGTCTCTGATCACAAGCCCATTAGACTTGAGTTGAAGCCGAAAATGAATCTGGGACCTATTCCCTTCAGTTTCAGTGCCCTCTGGGTGCAACAATCTGACTTTTTTGATAGAGTTGAGGAAGTCTAAAAACAACCTATCAGTGGATCCCCCTTCTTTGTATGGGAAGAAAAGTTGAGGAGAGTGAAGAGGGCCCTCAAAAGCTGGGCTAAAACCCTCCCCTCTCTAATTGAGTCAAGGAGGAGGCCCATGCCTGTTTGGAAAGTCACCAGAAACAAATGGAAGAGATGGACGTCTAGAAGGACAACTTAATCCTGTAAGAGGAGCTCCAGGCTAATCTCCATAAGGCTTGTATTCGGGAGGAGGAATACTGGAGGCTTAAATCTCGTAGTCTGTGGCTACAAGCTGGGACAGGAACACCTCCTTCTTTCAAAAGCACAGTCAGGCCAGAAGAAGCTTTAACTCTATAGTGGAGATAACCACAGGAGATCAAACCTTCTCCAACCCCACTAGCATCAAACATGTTGCCCATCATCACTTCAAATATATGTACACAGAGGACAAGCAAGCAAGCCTCAGCACCAATTTGCTTGAGTTGGTCCCGCTAAAGGTAAATGCCCAAATGAGCGTTATGCTGACTACTCCTATCACAGTCAATGAAATCAAGCAAGCCCTTTATGAAATCGATCCGGACAAGGCTCCTGGGCCAAATGGATTCACTACTTGATTCATTAAATCGTGTTGGAACATTGTCAAAATGGATCTCTAAAAAACGATCTTAACGTCCCAAACCTGCCAAAATATTGGGGGCAACACCAACTCAGCATTCTTGGCCCTTAGACCTAAAGAGAAGGGTGCAAGTACTTTCAATAGATTCAGGCCAATCTCACTCTGCAACATTGGCTACAAACTCATCACCAAAGTCATGGCCAACAGATTGAAAGGCCTTCTTCTGGAAATCATCCCTGACAATCAAGGGGGATTTTTCAAAGGTAGGCAGATAACTGATAACTTCATTCTAGTTCAGGAAGTGATCCATTCAAGAATCCAAAGACGAGAAAAAGGCATGGATATCAAACTTGACCTGGCTAGTGCATTTGAAAGAGTTAGGCACAAATTTATCTTTGGGGTCATGCAACAATTTGGGTTTGACTGCCACTTTATAAATTGGGTCAAGGCCTACATTGCGAAACCATGGATTGCTCCTCTCGTCAATGGGCGTGCTGCGGACTTCTTCAAGGAAAGTCGCGGGATAAAGCAGGGATTCCCCTTATCCCCTCTTCTCTATGTCATTCAATTTTTTTTCCTCGGTTTTATGCTGGAGAAAAGGAAAATAGAACAAGAGCTTATGGGTCTTAGGATTGCTAGGGGAGTCAGAGACATAAAACATGCTCTCTTTTCTGATGACTCCATTCTCCTGGGGGTGCTTCCGCCATCTCGGCCTCCCGCTTCAAAATGGAGCTGGATCGCTACTGCCTTGAGTCTAGAAGTGAACTCAACACTAAAAAATGCCTTATTTATGCTTGGAACCTCACTGGCCTCGAGCTAAGCACGATCACCAGAATTTTGGCTTTTAAAGGCTCCACGAAATGGGGTTCTTTTAAATATCTCGGGTTGCCGATATTCCAAGGACGCCCGTGTGGGAGGGATTGGCACCCTTTGCTAGACAAATTCAAGCTTAAAATGCAAGCCTGGGGCACGTCGTGGCTCAATCTGGCAGGTAAGACCGTTCTTATTAAGTCAGTTCTTAACAGTATTCCAATTTTTCATATTTATGTTTTGTTGGCTCCAATGGGCATTCTCTGTAATATGGAGCAATCCATTCGCTCCTTTTTCTGGAAGGGAGGGAAGAACAATGCCAAGAGAATTTCGCTGATCAGTTGGAATAAAATCGTCGTGCCACTGCTGGAAGGTGGCCTTCACATAAAAGATCTCAGGGAGCACAACATCGCTCTGGGGGCCAATATCTTATGGCGGCAAGTGGCAAGGAAACCAGGATGGGCGCAGGTTTCCTTGTGGAAAAAATATAGCTTTGGAAGGTGCCTTCGTAGCCTGGATAATTTCCAATCTAATTGTTAAGGCTCCCATATTCATCAGTTGTGTAAACACACTCTTTCGCTGCTACGCGACCACCTGTATTGGATTACAGGAAAGGGGAAATGGATCAGACTATGGGAGGACAGGATCATGGATGCAGAAGCTATTGGGGAGGATCCTAAGTTTCTAGAGCTAAAAATGTGGATGATTTCAAGTAGTTGATGCACGATGTGGTACATTTCAGATTGGGATAATAGTAACTGGGCAGGATGGCAGAAAATAGAGATTCCTACCCATCTGGAGCAAGCATGGGCCGAATTCATCAAAGCACTATCTGGGAAAGTCCTCCTAAACTTAAGGAAAAAGAAAAAAAGGGTTGGGGTTCCTCGAAGGGATGCTACTCCACAACAGAAGGCTACAAATTTCTTAAAGCCATTCCCATTTTCCCCCGCAACTATTCGATTTGGAGAGGGATCTGGCAAGTTAAAAGCATTCCAAAGATTGATATTTTCATTTGGAAGCTGGGGCACAGCAGTATCCTCACAGCTAAAATTTCTCACCGTCACGGCCTCCATGGCCCCTCTCAGTGCCCACTCTATCAACAGCGGGAGGAAAATACGATTCACATCTTTCTTGAGTGTCACTACGCCCGGGACATATGGAACAAAACTTTGCTGATTTGGAATAGCAACCCCACTCTTCCATCCAACATCATGAGTTTTTTGTCCTTTTGGGAGACATGTTCCCTAAATCCTTCCCTGGGAGAGGCTTGCCTTTCAAGGGGTGGATGATTATCCCTAAGCTCATTCGCTGGAAGATTTGGATTGAAAGAAGAAATCAAATATTTCAAGAGAAGGCCCTTAACCAGCAACAAATCAGTGTGAAAATCAAAAGCCTATTCAAAGAAATAATGCAGGCCAAGGTGAACGAGAAGCAGGCTTGTAGCTTAAACTAGCAAGGCAGGGAGTGGTGTCAACAGCTGGGGTTAAATCTCCCCATGGGAAAAAATATGGAGAAAGGCAAAGATGAATGGAAAATCATATTGGAGGATGAGGACTTCAAAAAATGGAGAAGCAGCAAAGATATCCACACTATGTTTTTTTATGGTGTAGCAAAGGGGAATCCAAGGAAGGTTGGAGGTGGAAAAATTATCCGCTTCCCTTCAGACCAAATCATTGGAGACTCACAAAAACTCATTGGCCTGATTGTGAAAAAATCGGTCCCCAAAGATCTCCGCTTGCAATGGTTGTTCGATCGTATTAATAAATTGATCGCGTCTTTTGACAGACTTCAGTTCTTTCATGTCCTTCGGAGAAATAATATAGAAGCAAACCTTGAGGCCAACATCATTGTTTCTTTACATGCGGGATCTCTCATCTATGATGAGGGGGATGCATGTGACCCTCTGTCTTATCCGGCCTAGGCTCCCTGTCATGTATTTTTGTCTCTTGCTGCAGCAATTTGTTTGTATTATAAGGTATGCTAATCAATGGGAAATTGCTAGATTGAATGTAAGAAACAGAGTAGAAGAACTTTGATGGTTTAGAAACCCCCTATAATTTGGGTCTTAAGATTTAAAACCACCGAGCATAAGCCTCGAAATTTTTGAAGCAATATAAACATACTCGTTTCTGTAAAAAAAAAATGTTAGGAGGTCAAAGAGAGTGAATTGTAGGAGAGATGAATCTTGTGCACATATATATAGTTCCTCAAGGAACTAGAAGCGTCATTGATCTGGATTTATGCATGAACGAAATAAAATACATAAATAAACATAAACACAGAGATGTAGCAGAAAATATATGTCATTTCATTAATATCAAATAATTGAAATAAGCTTACAGATAGAATGGAAATAAACTAGCTCAGGCGATGGTAGCTTATCTTTGAGGAGAGATGTGGAAGCTACCTACCTCTGAACTGTGTTACAATGAATCTAAAGGGCCTTTTTATTATTAAACAACATGTTAAAACCCTAAACAACCAAAACCCTTGATGAGCCGTAGTATTTCAACAAGAATACTGCAACTCACAAGGCTACCAACTTTAATTATCAACCTGGGGTTCGTACAAACTTAAGAGGTATCGGCACTATATGTGCATCATACAATGTGTCATTATTTTATTGATATGATGTAATGGAGTGAATTTCATGAACTCAAATCCTAAAATAATTGCATAAATGGAAGTGTTGCTTTGAAAAGAAATTAATCCTAGGCAAGAAAAACAATTTGTAATTGAAATCCTAAGAGCATCAATTCAAATAAAAAGGCCTAATCTACTTTGTGAAAATGAATGTCCTAAGTGTTCTTTATTCTTCCTCAATCATGGATTTATATCCTAAGGGTCGTGATTCAAGCCTAAGAGGAACAAACCAAGCTTTGGGAGCAAATATGGTCAAGTTTACACTTGCTACAAGAGTGCTTCATGAAAATCTATTTTTGCTATAGGATGTTTTGTTTTGGAGATAAATCACTAAATGAACAAGTAAATCAAATTAAAATAGGATGGGAAAAATTCTGTTACTAATTAGGATTTCTTAGGTCTCAATTCCAAGTGGAATCACTCCAAAATACCCATGTCCACATGTGCTAAAAATAATAGAAAATTACTACTCTAAAATATGGAAATTTAAGAACTAGTGAGCTAGTTAATCGATCTAATGCCTAACCTAATAAAGTGAAAATGAAATGGGGTGAATTGTTTATTAACTATAATATTATTATGACCTAATCCAAGTGGAATCAATTAAAATTAATTCCATTAACCCCTTCTAAAAAATAGCATAAATTTACTATTATTTCGCTACAAGGCATTTCCAGAAATCTTATATCCGTGAACTAGTAACCAAATCCAAGTAGCTTAATGATTAATATGACCTTACAAAGTTATTATAAGGATGAATAATGATTTTGAACCTATAAAAATCCTTTAAAATAACTCACTTAAATCATTTAATTCAATCCTACAATAAGAAAAGAAACAATACTAAATATAGAAATATGCAAAACAAAAAAAAGAGATGTATGTGAATAAGAATTGAAAAGGACACAAATAAAATGTGCAAGAGGGCTCTGAGGCTCCTGGGATAACCAAGCCCAAGGATGACTCGGATTCCTATGGAATAAACCAAGCCTTAGAAGCTAAAAATGACACCAATATTCATTATTGAATCAGTCCAAGTACATCCCTGCAAGAAAATAAAGTGGAGCTGCTAAACTACAAGTTTTCTCCACAGTAAGACTAAACAATACATGTCCCTAGAGGCTAATTCGAATTGGTAATTATAAAAAATAATGAGGAAGTGTTATCCTTGAAAGGAGGAAGCTTTCCCCTCCAAAATCCCTCAAATAGTCGATCTGGTTCTCAACACTACGAATCTGCATTAAATGAGAGGGAACACATTCCTATATTTTCTCAATCATTAGAGTTCCAGAATTAATCTAGATTTTCTCAATAATTTCATGATATTTTGTTCATTTATTCTCCAATCTTGATCCTCCAATATTAGGGAGCAAGTCCCTAAATTATCTCCTTCTCCAAATCTTCATAATTTTCCCAATATTCTCACAATATTCTTCAAAAGTAAATAATATGAGGCACAAATATGCAATTATCTCTAAACCTTCCTAAGAACATATTAAAGCTTAAAAAAAATTATTAAGTGTAGAAGGAGAGATTTAATATATATTTTATTTGCCTAATAAAGGTTATATGGGCCTTAATTTATGTCTAATTTATAGGTCCATCAACCCTAACCCCAGGAGATGGGACACCAAGAGTTTGTGGGCTCCGTTGGGGTTAGTTGGCCATCCAAAATCTTGGGTTCGTAACTTGGTCGTATTACCTCCATTTGGAACATACTATATATTGTCAGAAATATCTCTTTGAGTACTACAGGATTTTCCATAGGCATTTTCCTATGGCTAGGGGCTTGTTTTGGACCTCAAAAAAATGCTTTTATGGTGTCAAAACTGCTTTGAAATTTAGGACCTGAAAAACTGCTAAAAATAGTAAATGCTACTATAAACAAGGAAACTGATGAAACTGAATGGAGGTCTAGGTGGAATAGGTAGGTGGCCACCAATATCCACTTGGATCATTCCTCCCCCCTTAGGAAGAAATGGTTCCCATTGCGTGTTGAGAATCCATGAGGTGAGGAATTTTCTGTTGAATCTGGTCCCTGATGAACCACTTGCCTTGGTGAAGGAGTTGGCCTTCCTTGAAAACTAGATATAGCTTGATCCTCTATTGGTGGGTGTTCTTTATTTCTGTGTACATGATCCAATCATTTTTGGAATGTTCCATGTAGTCTGGGTTTAACTCTGTTGGTGTGAATTTTTTGCAATGTCGGATGTGTCCAACAATGGTGGAAAGTAGGGTCGAAGGCGGTCCACATTGAACACTAGGTGCAGACCAAGGAATGGTGGAATACTGACCTCGAAGGAATTTTCCCCTACAGCCTTACTGATGGTATATGGCACATATCAGAGCGGCCGAAGCTTACAGTGGGGCCCAGCGAGGCTCTCCTTTTGCAAATGTAGCCAAACTTTGTCGCCCACCTAGAACTTGTGTGGCACCCGATGTTGATCATTTCATTACTTGTAATTGCATTGGCTTTGTCCAATATGTCATGGACCTGTTGGAAAATGTGTTGAATGTGCTCAATGAATATTTTTTCCTTGTCGACTTCGGACTGGACATGAGCCAAATCTGCCTTAATAGCTACAAATGGTATGGCCACATCAATGGGACATAGTGTTGGAATCCCAAGCCCACCTGAAAGGGTTGTGGCTAGTTGAGTTGTGGAGATCTCGTTTATAGTTGTGTTGGACATAGGGGAGGCTTTCATCCCATGTGTTTTGATGCTTCGAGTTGTACATGCACAGAATGTGTATGATCATCTTGTTGACAACCATTTCTTGGCCATCAGTTTGGGGGTCGAAAGTTGTGGAATTAGTGATCTTGGTGTCCAGCATCAACCAGAGACTTAACGAAAATTTATTGAGGAAATTTTTGTATCGATCTAAGATAATGGGCTGTGGGATCCCAAATTGTACCCACACTCGCTCAAAGAATATCTTAGCAGTGTCTTATTTTGTGATATACTTCTTGCAGGCCGTCATAATGGCCATCTTAGAGAATTTATCGACAACCACAAAAGCACAGTCATTTTCATGCTTGGTAGAAGGCAGGCCCAACATGTAATAAATGGAGATGGATTCCCACAGCCGACTATGGGTAGGTAGCGGAGTATATAGGCCTTTCTTCTTGATGGTCAGTTTGGAAATGGCACAGGCAGTGCAGGATATGATGTATTTCCTAACATCATGTCGAAGGTTCGTCCAATACAAATACTTATGCAGTACCGCCAATGTTTTCTCGACCCTGAAATTTCCAGTGACCTGACTGTAGTGTGATTCCCAAATATTCTTGGCACGCTCACTTGAAGGAACAAAGAGGTGTCCCATATGGCATAACAGTGCATCCTGGAGGTGAAATTTTGGAACTTGCTTACCCTACAAGAGCGTCTGGTATGTGTTGTTGAATTCTGGATAAATTTTCTAGATATGCGACCAACCCAAAGTCTCGTGCCCACAAGAGTAGAGCACAGTGGTTAACGCCATGATTGGTGGTTGGCTGAGGTAGTCTACAACATTATCGGTGCTTCCCTCCTTATACTGGATGTTCCAATTGAACTGTTTCAGGTATGTGGCCCATTTCTAATGGCAATCGTTCTGCAATTTCCCTTGTGTCAGTATGAACTACAGGGGTTAGTGATATGTGTGGATGATTGTTTCCTTCCCAAAAATGTAATTCTTCCATTGTCGGTAGGCCTGCACAATCAAATACATCTCTTTCTCATAGGTGGGATACTTTCATACTATGTATGAAAGTGTTTCACTGTTATATGCCACTAGATACCCCTATTGAGTAAGTACTTCCCCAGTAGCATATTTAGAGGCATTTGTCTCGATCTCAAATGGTTGTTGCAAGTCTAGTAATGTGAACACTAGTGCAGAGTAGAGGTGATGCTTCAACTCTGTGAATGCCTTTTGTTGGGATTCAGAACAAAATTATCCCTCCTCCCTTGGTGACTTGACTCAAAGGCCAAGTGATATGAGAGAACCCCAACATGAACCTGCGATAGAAATTGGCAAGACCCAAAAATCTGCGGAGCTCTGTTAAAGTGGTTGGGGCTGGCCAATCCTAAATTACCTGGATCTTTGGTGGGTCCACATGCACCCCCCACTCATCAATAACGTACCCCAGATATTGAAACTGGTTCATGCCAAAAGTGAATTTCTCCAAATTGGCACACAACTTGTGTTGTCGTAGTGTTTGGAGGACCTGTCAAATGAGTTACTAGAATGGTCGCAATATGTCATCCATTAGCCTCATGAAGGTTTCGGGAGCATTCGTCAACCCGAAAGGCATGACTAGCCATTCAAAAAGGCCCTCCTTGGCTTTGAAGGTATTCTTCCACACATTGGAGGGTTCGATTGGTACCTGGTGATACTCTAAATTCAAGTCAATCTTGTTGAAATATTTGGCCCCCTTGAGTTGGTCCAGAAGGTCATCAATCTATGGGATCAAATATCTATTACAGAGAGTGATCTTGTTCAGCGCCCGATAGTCAATACAGAGTCTTCAAGTACCATCCTTCTTCTCTACCAACACGATCAGGATCCTAGAGGGAGATCAACTCGGCCGGATGTGATCTTTCTACAGTAGATCTTGAATATCCATTTTGATTTCGTTATTCTCCAGAATAGACCGTCGATAGATTGGTCGATTTTGTAGTGGCACGCCTCGGGTCAGATCGATGGAGTGCTTGAATTGACAGTGCAAAGGCACCCCTGCATGTGAGGTGAATAGTTTCATGTACTCCTCCATGACCTTGTCCATTTATTTTTTTCATGCAGAGAAGACCTATCTGGAGGTCATGGCCATAGTATTCTTCTTGCCCTGAGGGTGGATCATAAGGAAAAAATATTTCCTAGTTTGGTAAATGAGCTTACAGCATTGCTTCGCAGTGATAAAAGAGATGGCGGTATGCGGTGCTACCTTTGGTATCCTGTACAACGTATTACCCAAAGTAACAATAATAGCGTGAGCCCAAGACTCATACACAACGTGTCGCTTCCAAAAATATGGTTGACCTAATAATAAATCACAAACTTCAAGAGGATCAACATCACATAATACCTCATCCATGAAGGGCTTGATGTTGTAGTGAAGGAAACATTGCTTTCTCTCGCAGAGATCCTGTCCTTGGTGAAGCCACCTGATGATGTATGGTTGAGGGTGTGATGTGATCAGTAGGCTCAGCCACTTTACGACCTCTCCTAAAATGAGGTTCTTTTGGCTCTCAATATCAACAACGAACTGCAATGAGGAACCCTTCACCCACATTTGGGAATGGAAGAGGCGCTCCCCCTCCTCTATATCTTCGAGTTCTTCCTTCTGGATCTTGGTAGAGGCAACGATGGAACTAGGCTTTGCATAGATAATCTTCTTCCCTTTTTCATTCCCCTTGTCTGGTTCTGACTCAGAGTCATAACATGCATCTGATTCGAAAGCCTTCAGCTTGGCCACCAGTGACTGCTTGGCCTCACACTCACTTGTGTTGTGAATGGAGATCTTATGGAACTCACACCACTTTCTTGTTTTCTTCACTTGTGGCTTCGACTAGTTTTTCTGGGCCTCCCCACCTTGGCCTTGTCCTTTTTTATGTAGTTTTGAAATGCCTTTCCCTTGCTTCTTATTCACAA
Organism: Pinus albicaulis; assembly: GCA_034641835.2. Taxonomy (NCBI): domain Eukaryota; kingdom Viridiplantae; phylum Streptophyta; class Pinopsida; order Pinales; family Pinaceae; genus Pinus; species Pinus albicaulis. The sequence continues at coordinate 415,226,529 of CM076580.1, forward strand.
ATCCAAAGTCTCGCTTCTTTTGTTAGAATTTATACTCAATCTTGGCAGCATACCAGTATGTTGCACCAAGCGAGGAGATGTTGAGGAATTATTATTCCTCCTAGATGATCTGTGTAGACAACTATGGTACTTAAGCACCAAATTTTTCTCTGAATCTTTGATACCCAACTTTGTGTGCAGAGTATGGAACAAATTCGTCAGCTCATGCACATCTGAATCCCTTTGTTGCCGCAGCGTAATCCATTATATGTACTTGTCCTCATAGCTCCCCATAGGATATTATTGTTCCTCGATGGCATATCAGAAATAATTCCAAGTGGGTTTGGCTGAGAATAGGGAGGATCCGCCCTCATTATTTTTCTCACAATAGGTTTCCCACCAGTCCTTGACATGGGGGGCAGCTTTGAGGAGTGCAAAAGTAATATTTTCCCAATTGGAAAAGTCATGAACTGAAAAATATCCTTCTCATACATTCAACCATATATCTATGACATCTTAATATATTTGGCCCTCAAATATGGGAGTGTCAAAGTTAACTTGTACCTTAAAAGGAGTGGCTCCTCCCAAGTGGTTGCCAATTGAAGATGCATCGTCGGTGGGTAGTCGTTGAAGGATCTGGGAAAATTTTTCCATCATCATGTTCCTATTTTTCTAGAGGGCCTCCTTGATAAATATTTTGATAGGATCTCTTGTTCCCTTGTCTTTATTTTCCTCTGCCATGGGAGGTCATCTGGGTTTGCGAGGATGATCTTGCAAAGGTTCAACCAGATCGAGCCCTAATTCCTTATACCTCAATCTCGTTGGGGACATGCAATGAAATATAGAGAAAGAGTAGACCACTATGATGCCGCTGATCCGGATTTATGCAGGAAGGAAATAAAATAAAAAATTAAATATAAACGCATATATGCAACAGAAAATATTCTTCATTTCATTAATATCAAATAACTGAAATAATCTTACAGACATATTTGAAATAAACTAGCTCGGGTAATGGTATCTTATCTCTTAGAAGAGATGTGGCGGCTACCTGCCTCTAAACTATGTTACAATGAGTCTTTAGTGCCCTTTTATTATTTAAAAACATGGGAAAACCCTAAACAACCAAAACCATAACCCCAGGAGATGGAACGCCAAGAGTTTGTGGGCCCCATTGGGGTTAGTTGGGAAGCCAAATTCCTGGGGTCGTAACTTGGTTATATTATCTCCATTTAGCGCATACTATATATCGTCAGAAAAATTTCTCTGAGTATTATAATATTTTCCACACACCTCTGCCTACTACCATGGGCATGTTGCAGACCTCAAAAAAACGTCATTTATGGGGTCAAAACTGCTCTGAAATTTTAGGACCCGAAAAATGTTTAAAAATAGGAAATGCTGCTATAACAAGGAAACCGATGAAACTGACTAGAGGTCTAGGTGAAATAGGTGGGTGGCCACCAATATCCACCTGGATCAGTCAAGGTAATTTTTCCTTTTTTCTAATAGGTAATTAATTGTGCTTACCTTCCCAGGCAAAAACGTGATTCCTAGTCACAACTAGAATGTGTATTCAAGCGAAAAGAGTGACACCAAAAGAACAATCCCCATTATCATAACCCAATTAGCTTCTCCAACCCACCTTTATACACAAATTGAATTAATATGACAACCAACAACTCAATCTTGTCCTTATTACACAAAAACTAGGATTTAGAAAGGTAGTAAATATTAAGGAGATAGATAATATATAAAGTATAAAATATCTAATTATATTGAATATCTTTATTATGTTATTCTCCATGGACTGGCCTTACCTTTCTCATACATGCTAGAAAACCACACTCATAGGCAAGGAATAATTGGTCTAGCAATGACTATATATCTATTATGGAGAATTTCTTATTGTTCTAATATTGATTTCCTTAATTGGTCATTAGAAGGGCTGACATTTTTTACCTTAAGTCCATCTAGCTAGCCAGGTCCCATTTCTTCCATAAATAGCAAGGCCTTGATGCATTAGTAATGTGTTTGGTTGTAAGAATATCATTTCCTTGGTTCAGATGACAAGACGACTATTCTCGTACCTTGAATTCTTCTCTTGCATGGCTTGACAGGTGGTGAGGCCCTCCAGCATATAGTTCGTGATATTGATGTATATATTGTTGTGTTGAATACTCTATGTGAGTTTAGTGTGTAAGAAAATACTAGAACAATTACAATGAATTGGATTGGGGATAACTTGATTTAAGGTCATAGACTTTGAATGTTCCTGTACTATGGAAAAATTATTTAAATATGTGAAGAGGGTAGGAAAACATGCCGCATTTTTTCATAACACTATTGTTGAGGAATTTTCTTATCCTTAAGTTCTCAACTAGGTACTTCTCCATAGATTCCCCTACCCAACTTGATTAGTATAGGCACTTACCTGCCTCGCATGGGACATGGTTTATGGGTCAAGGAAAAATATCATACTTTAGTAACTAACTATCAAGGCCAAGAAGGAAAGTAGAGCTTTAGTAGTTGGGTAGCATAGCTTCAGTTTTCCATACTTGATTTACAAGGCCATTCAAGTAAGTTGCATTGTGGAACAGGTACAAATGTATGGCATATAACAATATTTATGGCATCATTCCTCCTAAAATATGAAAGTTGAAACAAGTGCATTGCATGCATTCTCCGCCTGCCTACCTGGCACATTCTTATATCATCTTTTAACTTATTATTAATTTTTTATTTCTAATTTGAATTATCATTTGTGTGGTTGCGTAGGTGGTTGTTTCTTTAATTAAATAAATAAATAATTCCAAAATTTACATCAGGTGCATACAACCCACATGTCTACTTCGTTCTTTTTCTGTAGAAATTATATAACATATGCATGTATATATCCATATTCTCCTAATCTAACAATATTTATCTTCTTGCTAAATACAGAATCCTTCCAAAGTTAATCTTTTGCAGAAATTTAAAAACTCAATTGCAAACACATGAAGCAATAAAAACAATCGCACATAACACAGTTGTTTAACGGGAAAGCCTGAAGCTAAAAACCCCAACTCTCATATTATGTACATCATGGAGATCATGTAACAATCTCATACAAATCTTAGTACATCAAGATCTCATTACAATCAATCGTCACACACTAACATGAAGAAATTTGCAAATCCATGCATTGATTTCTTGCTACCTAATAGCCTGCCTCCACTGCACAATCCCTGTTGAATAAGACCCCTGAATGAATTTGAATCTACCTTTCCTTGACTGCGCAATCCTCATTGGCAACTCCAATGTGTGTGTGATGCAATCAATGCATCAATATAGTCACAACGGATAGTCCATCTCACCCTTTCATTTGTCTCTCCACTAGGTCTCCACTAGAACTGACATGCACTGTAGTTAACTGTTGTTTCTGTTCAATTTTTAGTGAGTTATTAGTTGTGAATTAATTAACTAATTAATTCACTTAACTCTCACTTGTGTATCTTTCAGTTAGACTAGATACAACTAGCTCAACTGAGTTTAACTCCATTAACTGAGTTAAACTAAATAACAACTCCATAAACTACTCTTCCAACTCTGTCATAACTTTTCCACTTCAGTTCTAACTGAGTCCTCATGCATGAGCCACCAATAAACTCTAGGAATTGCGTAATTCCTTCAGCCCACTGATTTTCCAAATCTATTCACTGAAATAAAGTGCTCCAAGAGAATAAGTTGATGTTTATTGTTGGATTATTATTAAGAGTTAATAATAATCGACATGCATCTATCTTTAGATTGAAGATCTATAAATAAACTTCACCCAATATTCTAAAAATATAATTTCATCTATTTTTCCAACTTGACCAACCATCCACAAATAGCATCCTGCAACTTCTGAAATATGATCATCATGTCTAAAAATAGACGTAGTCTAAAAATAGACTTGCACCTAAAAATAGCCTGCGGGCCCACTTAGTGAAGGTGATAGATTTTCATTAAGCTTCATCATCTTGTTGAATCTCAACACTCCCTCTCAACAAGATAGGGATTATCCTTCACCCTGATCCTGCCTCTATGGTATTTGAATTTTCTCCCCTCAAGTGCCTTCGTCAGAATGTCTGCATCCTGATCTTCCATAGGAATATACTGAAGCAACATGATCTTCCGCTGCACACAATCTCTGATATGATGATACCGGATATCAATATGTTTAGATCTATCATGAAACACAGGATTAATCGAGAGTTTAATGCAACTCTGATTATCACAATGTATCATTGTAGGATCTAAATGTGAACCGAACAAACTGACCAGGATCTTCCTCATCCAGATAGTCTCACATGCAGCTTGACTTACTGCCATGTATTATGCTTCCACTGAAATGAGTGCCACGGCTCTTTGTTTCCTATTGTACTAATAAACTATTGTAGATCCGATACTGAAAACCCCTCCTGATGTGCTCTTTTTGTCTGTTGGGTTCCCTGCCCAATCTGCATCCGTGAAGCCATGCAACTTCACTTCATTTGTCTGTTTGTACCATTAGCAATACTTAGATGTGCCCCTGAGATACCTCAGGACATGCTTGCCTACCTTCCAAAAGAGCTTGGTAGGCTTAACCATCACTTGACTAATCTGGTTCACCGCATATCATATGTTCGGTCTTGTATTAACTAAATACACGAGAGAACCCACCAAATATCGATAAACAGTGGCATCCACTACCTCTGTCGATGTAGCATCCTCTTTCCTCCAATTTCCTAGAAGAAGAGTGTCGATAGGCTTGCAGCCTTGCATGTGAAACTTCTCCAATATCTCCCAGGCATACTTTCCTTGAGACACAAACAGTTCACCTTCCCACTGCCATATTTCCAATCCAAGGAAATAATGAATGAGGCCCAAATCCTTCATCTCAAACTCCTTTGCAAGATCTGCCTTGCATGAGTGTATCAACTTCTCATCACCCGTTAGTATTCAATCATCAACATAAATAAAAATGATTAAAAGCTTACCCTCCACCACAATTTGGTATAGGTTTGCATCTGCCTCACTCTTAGTGAAGCCAAGTCCAGTGAAATAGCTATCGATCCGTGTGTACCAAGCATGTGGTGCTTGCTTCAGCCCATACAATGCTCTTTTGAGTCTGCACACATGCAACTCACTGCTGAAGATCTCAATTCCTTCAGGCTGCTCAATGTACACCTCTTCCTCAATGATCCCATTAAGGAACGCAGTCTTCACATCCATCTGATGAATGTGCCAACCCATCTGTGCTGAGAGAGCAAGTATGGTCCTTATGGAAGAATATCATGTGACAGGTGCAAAGGTTTCTTCATAATCAATCCCCTCAATCTGTGGGAAGCCCTGGCCAAAAAAAAATTCCTTATACTTCTCGACGCTCCCATCAGCAGCTTGCTTTACCTTGTAGATCCATTTCGAATCTACCATTGATTTACCCACTGGCCTTGGAACAATCTCCCAAGCAAGGTTTCTAACAATGGATTCATACTTCTCCACCATGGCATCTACCCATGTGGGCTCCTGCACTGCTTCTTCAAAATAATATGGCTCTGTCATGATACACTTGCTCATAAGATCCCTGTATCCAGTAAATCGGTCAGGTGATTGTCTCTATCTGCACTGTGATGTAGGGACTCCTACATTCTGTGCCACATCAAGCTTTAGTCTCTCAGCTTATGTGGTACGCTTTCTTCCTGATCTGATGTTTGGTTCTGCATGAGTGGACTCCTCCACTCCATGAATCTCCTCTTGTGGCTGATCCACATCTAGAGGCTCATCTTTGGGAACAAGAAGTTCCTCCTCTGCATGCAAGTGTAGCTCCCTCTCAAGCGACAACTTCATGGCTTTCACCTCATTGAATTTTATATCCCGTCGCACCACAATCATTCGACTGTCTGGAAAATACACATGATAATTATGGGGTGTTTCTGTGTACCCCACAAATATCCCAACTTCTACAGTCGGCTCCAGCTTCTTCCTGGCGTCCTTTGTCACATGATTGTAAACAGATGAGCCAAAAATATTCAAATGAGAAATATCAGGCTTCTTACCAGTAAAAGCTTCTTCATGTGTACTCATGCTAAGTACTCTATGAGGACAATGGTTTTGCACATAAACTGCGGTGTTGCATGCTTCCACCCACAAGTGCATCGGTAGGCCCTGGTCATGCAGCATAGCTCGTGCAGCACCCACAATCATTCTTTTCTTCCTCTCTGTGACCCCATTATGTTGTGGTTTATGAGGCAGTATGAGTTCTCTTTGAATTCCTTCTTTGCTACATAAGTCTTTGAATTCGTTCGAGATATATTCACCACCATTATCGCTCCGTAGAGCCTTCACTTTCTTCCCCGACTCCTTCTCCACCAATGCTTTAAACTCACAGAACTTTGAGAATGTTTCTCTCTTCTTCTGCATGAAGAAGATCCAGCATCTATGAGAATATTCATCAACAAATATAACATAACACCTGTGTTTTTTTGTTGAAGAAATCGAGAAAGGTCTACACACGCCTGTGTGAATTCTCTCCAGGATCAACGAAGCATGGTTCTCCTTCTCATGAAAGGTGGTCTTCACAAACTTATCCATAGTACATCCCTTGCATTGATATGACTGTGCAAGAGTACCCTTGGGAAGTCCAGTAGAAATATGCTATAAAATCTTCAAGGCGCCATGGTGAAGATGGCCCAATCTCCTGTGCCATAATTCGCCCTCATCCCGACTCACCATTTCTTCTGCTTTTCCCATCATTGCAGTGTAGCCGTATACCTCCAGCTTGTAGAAATTATTAACTTGAATCCCTATCCTCTTGGTTTGACCCATTTTTTTATGTCGCAGGAAATCTTTTCCCTCGCTGAAAACAACGTCATAACCTCTGTCTTCCAACATTACGACCGAGACCAATTTCTTCTTCAGAACTGGAACATGCATAACATATTTCAACAGAAATGGTTTACCTGACTCACTCTCAAAGGTAATGGTCCCAATGCCAGTCGCACTGTATCGACCATCGTCACCCATCTCTATATGCATTTAGAGATCCTTCTCCTCCAAGTCATTAAACAACTCTTTGTCTCCCGTCATATGGAAAGACACACCACTATCAAGATACCACACCGATCCCATTGAGATTGAAACAAAGCATGCGATCAAAGAGAAATAAATTTCAAATTGCGAGGCTAAGTCCTCTCCAGCTACAGCTCCAGCATCCTTCTTTTTCTTCTTTTTCTGTGGGCAGTTAGTGGCGAAATGCCCATGTTCGTGACAGTGAAAACACTTCACCTTGGACAAATCTTGCTTCTTGCCTTTAGCTTCAGATTTTGGATGGGATTTCTTCCCCTTCCCCTTCCTTGCTTTGGCAACCAAAAATAAATTCTATTCATCATCATTCTTTGATGAAGAGCCATCCCTGGTACTTCACCTTATCTCCTCTTGCACAAGATCTGACCAAAGTTGCTCCCAACCCGGCAATTTCTCCCATCCATTGACAGAGTCTTCTTAGCTATTCCAACTCTTCAGAAGCCCAAGGAGAGCCAAGCTCACCAAGTCATCATCATCAATAGTAATCCCCACACTTCCCAGTTCATCCCTACAGTGGAAAAAATTCGTGAGGTATTTTGGAATACTATCACCCTTCTCCATATTTATTTTTCTGAGCTTATCTTTCAGTGCCAACTTCCTCTGGTCACTACTGCTTTGGAACAAATCTGTCAAATCCTTCCACATTGCAAATGGAGTGGCTTTCCCATGAAGGCTGGACACAATATGGTCCTTCACACCTTCCAACAGAAATCTTCTTGTCTTTGCTACCTTCTTTTGCCATGCATCAAGTAATGCAGCATCACTAGAACCCGGCTTAGGAACATTGCTATCGATGAACTCCTTCAGTCCATTATCTTCCAGCACCGCCTCCATCCTATCCTTCCAGGCTATGTAATTCAAGCTGCCCTCAAGGGCATACTCCAATTGCAACCGATTGAAATACATTTCAATGAATACTCAAATGTCGCACTAAAACATTTCTGCAGCAAATTCGAATTGTCCACCAACATAAACTCAGCAATTCTTCAAAATTGCAATCTTCAAGAATTAACACTACTCTGATACCATGTAGAAATTATATAACATATGCATGTATATATATAGATTCTCCTGATCTAACAATATTTATCTTCTTGCTAAATACAGAATCCTTCCACTGTTAATCTTTTGCGGAAATTTAAAAACTCAATTGCAAACACATGAAGCAATAAAAACAATCGCACATAACACAATTGTTTAATGGGAAATCCTGAAGCTAAAAACCCCAACTATCATATTATGTATATCATGGAGATCATGTAACAATCTCATGCAAAGCTTAGTACATCAAGCTCTCAATACAATCAATCGTCACACACTAACATGAAGAAATCTGCAAATCCATGCACTGATTTCTTGCCACCTGATAGCTTGCCTCCACTACACAACCCCTACTGAAGAATACCCCTGAATGAATTCAAATCTACCTTGACTTGACTGCGCAAACCTCATTGGAAACTCCAATGTGTGTGTGATGCAATCAATGCATCACTATAGTCACAACGGATAGTCCATCTCACCCTTTCACCTATCTCTCCACTGGGTCTCCACTGGAACTGACATGCACTGTAGTTAACTGTTGTTTCTATTCAGTTGTTAGTGAGTTATTAGTTGTGAATTAATTAACTAATTAATTCACTTAACTCTCATTAGTGTATCTTTCAGTTAGACTAGATACAACTATCTCAACTGATTTTAACTCCATTAACTGAGTTAAACTAAATAACAACTCCATAAACTACTCTTCCAACTCTGTCATAACTTTTCCACTTCATTTCTAACTGAGTCCTCATGCATGAGCCACCAATAAACCCTAGGAATTGCGTAATTCTTTCATCCCACTGATTTTCCAAATCTGTTCACTGAAATAAAGTGCTTCAAGAGAATAAGTTGATGTTTATTGTTAGATTATTATTAAGATCTAATAATAATTGACATGCATCTATTTTTAGATTGATGATCTATAAATAGACTTTGCCCAATATTCAAAAAGTAGAATTTCATCTATTTTTCCAACTTGACCAACCATCCACAAATAGCATCCTGCAACTTCTGAAATATGATCATCGTGTCTAAAAATAGACTTGCACCTAAAAATAGCCCGTGGGCCCACTTAGTGAAGGTGACATATTTTCACTAAGCTTCATCATCTTGTTGAATCTCATATAATTTATTATATGAGATTATATTGAGATACATAATTATATAACATATGCAAGTATATATCCAAATTCTCCTGATCTAAAGATATTTATCTTCTTGCTAAATACAAAATCCTTCCACTGTTAATCTTTTGTGGAAATTTAAAAACTAATTTGCAAACACATGAAGCAATAAAAATAATCACACATAACATAGTTGTTTAACGGGAAATCCTAAAGCTAAGAACCCCAACTATCATATTATGTATATCATGGAGATCATGTATCAATCTCATACAAAGCTTAGTACATCAAGCTCTCAGTACAATCAATCGTCACACACTAACAAGAAGAAATATGCAAATCCATGCACTGATTTCTTGCCACCTGATAGCCAGCCTCCACTGCGCAATCCCTGCTGAAGAAGACCCCTGAATGAATTCGAACTGGCCTTGCCTTGATTGTGCAATCCTCGTTGGCAACTCCAATGTGTGTGTGATGCAATCAATGCATCACTATAGTCACAACGGATAGTCCATCTCACCCTTTCACCTATCTCTCCACTGGGTCTCCACTGGAACTGACATGCACTGTAGTTAACTGTTGTTTCTGTTCAGGTGTTAGTGAGTTATTAGTTGTGAATCAATTAACTAATTAATTCACTTAAATCTCACTAGTGTATCTTTCAGTTAGAATAGATACAACTATCTCAACTGAGTTTAACTCCATTAATTGAGTTAAACTAAATAACAACTCCATAAACTACTCTTCCAACTCTGTCATAACTTTTTCAATTCAGTTCTAACTGAGTCCTCATGCATGAGCCAACAATAAACCATAGGAATTGCTTAATTCCTTCAGCCCACTGATTTTCCAAATCTGTTCACTGAAATAAAGTGCTCTAAGAGAATAAGTTGATGTTTATTGTTGGATTATTATTAAGAGCTAATAATAATCGACATGCATCTATTTTTAGATTGAAGATCTACAAATAGACTTCGCCCAATATTCTAAAAATAGAATTTCATATATTTTTCCAACTTGACCAACCATCCACAAATAGAATCCTGCAACTTCTGAAATATGATCATCAATCTAAAAATAGACTTGCACCTAAAAATAGCTTGTGGGCCCACTTAGTGAAGGTGACAGATTTTCACTAAGCTTCATCATCTTGTTGAATCTCAATACTCCCTCTCAACAAGATAGGGATTATCTTTCACCCTGATCCTACCTCTATGGTATTCGAATTTTCTCCTACCAAGTGCCTTCATCAGAATGTCTGCATCCTGATCTTCCGTAGGAATGTACTGAAGCAACATGATCTTCCGCTGCACACAATCTCTGATATGATGATACCAGATATCGATATGTTTAGATCTATCATGAAACACAGGATTAATCGAGATTTTAATGCAACTCTGATTATCACAATGTATCACTGTAGGATCTAAATGTGAACTGAACAAACCTACCAAGATATTCCTCATCCAGATAGCCTTACATGCAGCTTGACTTGCTTCCATGTATTCTGCTTCTGTTGAACTGTGTGCCACGGATATTTGTTTTCTGCTATACCAAGAAACTGTTGTAGATTTGATACTGAAAACCCATCCTGATGTGTTCTTCTGTCCATTGGGCTTCCTGCCCAATCTACATCCGTGAAGCCATGCAAATTCACTCCATTCGTCTATCTGTACCATAATCCATACTCATATGTGCACCTGAGATACCTCAGGACATGCTTTCCTACCTTCCAAAAGAGCTTGGTAGGCTTAACCATTGCTTGACTAAGCTGGTTCACCGCATAGCATATGTCTGGTCTTTTATTTAATAAATACATGAGCGAACCCACCAACTATCGATAAACAGTGGCATCCACTACCTCTGCCAATGTAGCATTCTCTTTGCTCCAATTTCCTGGAAGAGTAGTGTCGATAAGCTTGCAGCCTTGCATGTGAAACTTCTGCAGTATCTCCCGGGCATACTTGCCTTGAGACACAAACATTTCACCTTCCCGCTGCCATATTTCCAATCCAAGGAAATAATGAAGGAGGCCCAAATCCTTCATCTCAAACTCCTTTGCAAGATCTGCCTTGCATGAGTGTATCAACTTCTCATCACCCATTACTATTAAATCATTAACATAAAGAACAATGATTAAAAGCTTACCCTCCACCACAATTTGGTATAGTTTTGCATCCACCTCACTCTTGGTGAATCCAAGTCCAGTGAAATAGTTGTCGATCCATGTGTACCAAGCACATGTTGTTTGCTTCAGCCCATACAGTGCTCTTTTTAGCCTGCACACATGCGACTCGCTGCTGAAAATCTCAAATCCTTCAGGATGCTCAATGTACAACTCTTCCTCAACGATCCCATTAAGGAACGTAGTCTTCACATCCATTTGATGAATGTGCCAACCCATCTGCGCTAAGAGAGCAAGGATGGTCCTTATGGAATAATACTGTGCAACAGGTGAAAAATTTTCTTCATAATCAATCCCCTCGATCTGTGAGAAGCCCCAGGTAACAAATCTTGCCTTATACTTCTTTATGCTCCCATCAGTAGCTTTCTTTACCTTGTAGATCCATTTTGAATCTACCACTGATTTACCCACCGGCCTTGGAACAATCTCCCAAAAACTTTTTCTGAAAATGGAGTCATACTCCTCCACCATGGCATCTACCCATGTGGGCTCCTACACTGCTTCTTCAAAAGAAGATGGCTCTGTCATGATACACTTGCTCATAAGAGCCATGTATCCAGTAAAATGGTCAGGTGATTGTCTTTGTCTGCGTTGTGATGTAGGGACTCCTACATTATGTGTCGCATCAAGCTTCAGTCTCTCAGCTTCTATAGTACACTTTCTACCTGTTCTGATGTTTGGTTTTACATGAGTGGACTCCCCCACTCCATGAATCTCCTCCTGTGGCTAATCCACATCTAGAGGCTCATTTTTGGGAACAAGAAGTTCCTCCTCTGCATGTAAGTGTAGCTCCCTCTCAAGTGACAACTTCATGGCTTTCACCTCACTAAATTTTATATCCCGTCACACCACAGTCATTCGACTGTCTGAAAAATACACACGATAATTATGGGGTGTTTCTGTGTACCCCACAAATATCCCAACTTCTACAGTCGGCTCTAGTTTCTTCTTGGCGTCCTTTGTCACATGAATGTAAACAGATGAGCCAAAAATATTCAAATGAGAAATATCAGGCTTCTTACCAGTAAAAGCTTCTTCAGGTGTACTCATGCCAAGTACTCTACGAGGACAACGGTTTTGCACATAAATCGCAGTGTTGCATGCTTCTTCCCACAAGTGCATCGGTAGGCCCTGGTCATGTAGCATAGCTCGTGCAGCACCCACAATCGTTATGTTCTTCCTCTCTGCAACCCCATTCTACCGTGGGTTATGAGGCGCTATGAGTTCTCTTCGAATTCTTTATTTTCTACAGAAGTCTTTGAATTCGTTCGAGATATATTCACCACCATTATCACTCTGCAGAGCCTTCACTTGCTTCCCCGACTCCTTCTCCACCAATTCTTTAAACTCACAGAACTTTGAGAATGTTTCACTCTTCTTCTGCATGAAGAAGATCCAGCATCTGTGAGAATAGTCATCAAAAAATATAACATAATACCTGTGTTTTGCTATTGAAGCAACCGAGAAATGTCCACACACATCTGTGTGAATTCTCTTCAGGATCACCGAAGCACAGTTCTCCTTCTCATGAAAGGTGGTATTCACAAACTTACCCATAGTACATCCCTTGCACTGATCTGACTGCGCAAGAGTACCCTTGGGAATTCCAGTAGAAATCTGCTGCAAAATCTTCAAGGCGACATGGTGAAGATGGCCCAATCTCCTGTGCCATAATTCGCCCTCATCTCGGCTCACCGCTTCTTCCAATTTTCCCATCATTGTAGCGCGGCCATCTACCTCCAGCTTGTATATATTCTTAACTTGAATCCCTATCCTCTTGGTTTTACCCGTTGTTTTATGTCGAAGGAATTCTTTTCCCTCACTGAAAACAATGTCATAACCTCTGTCTTCCAACATTGCGACCTAGACAAATTTCTTCTTCAAACCTGGAACATGCATAACATCTTTCAACGGAAATGGTTTACCCGACTCCCTCTCAAAGGTAATGGTCCCAATGTCGGTCTCACAGTATTGACCATCATCGCCCATTTCTATATGCATTTGGAGATCCTTCTCCTCCAAGTCACTAAAAAACTCTTTGTCTCCCATCATATGGAAAGACGCACCACTATCAAGATACCACACCGATCCCATTGAGCTTGAAACCAAGCATGTGATCAAAGAGAAATAAAGTTCAAATTATGAGGCTAAGGCCTCTCCAGCTGCAGCTCCATCAGCCTTCTTGTTCTTCTTTTTCTGTGGGCAGTTAGTGGCGAAATGCCCATGTTCTTGACAGTGAAAACACTTCACCTTGGACAAATCCTGCTTCTTGCCTTTAGCTTTGGATTTTGGATGGGATTTCTTCCCCTTCCCCTTCCTTTATTTGGCAGCTAAAGCACAATTCTCTTCATCATCATTCTTCAATGAAGAGCCATCCCTGGTACTTCGCCTTATCTCCTCCTGCACAAGATCCGACCAAAGTCTCTCCCAACCCGGCAGTTTCTCCCGTCCATAATATACATACATAAGTTATATGATATTATAGTGAGATACATGGTATATACATATATTATGTATATACATGTATATAATCATACATTTATATATAATATGTGTGATTGCGTAGGTGGTTGTTGCTTTAATTAAATAAATAAATAATTCCAAAATTTACATAAGGTGCATACAACCCACATGTCTACTTAGTTCTTTTTCCAGGGATGGGGTAAGTCACTTAACTAGAGCCCCTCACCCTTCACTATTTGCTCCACTAGATTTTTTCTTTTAGTGTAGGTGAATATTCTGAGCCATAATTTCTCTTATTGCTTGTGTACAGTAAGATTCTTAGTTTCTTTCCATGTTGAGACAATGCAATTTTTTTTTTCTTTTTTTAATTCTGTTATGATCCCTTCCTATATTTTTATCATGTTCTTTTGCTTGTGTAAAACATTTTATCTCTCTTTAATTATTCCAAGCCAAGCCCTCTTTTACTAGTATTATATACTTTCTCTTTGAATTCCTTCTAACAAGATACAATCCATGCAACTTGTGCTTTACATGGAGTTTTCAAAGGCGAATATCAACCATTATGAGATAGATCTAAATTCCATACAACTTGTTTGCATTTCAATTCCATTCACAATTCCCAAGTGTCAAACATATTTATATTCTATCATAAGCCCTATTTTTAACTCTAGAAGGAAAGCCTTGAACCTTTCCCACTCTCATGTTATGTTAGTTCCTTAGTGTTTTGTTTGTTAGAAGGCTTTGTTTTTTGTTTAATGCTAGTTTTGATATCATACTCTAGTTAATATTGTTCTTGGATTCACGATACTTGTAGTAAATTCTGGGCCAAGTATTTATAGCACTTTAGTAGCATTAATGAGAACTTTATTTGTGCAAAAATGTTGGTAAAGTTTTCCAGGAAGTGAAGTTAAAGCATTTGAAGTAAGAAGTGAAAACACTTAAAATCAATTTTTCTTCAACTTTAAAGGTTATGGCTTCAATTTTTTTTAATCCATATAATACATGTCTAAGAGTTTTTGTTTAATTATTAGAAATTAGAGTACCATTCATTTATAGGTCATGAAAAATACAATTCCATACTTATTTGAAGCACAATCTAACCCTCTATTTCAGCCGGAGACAATTTTTTCATATTCTCCCACCAAGAATGATTTAAACAAACCTTGATTGTCATATCCCTTTGGTCCCATGGGAGATTGCCTCAATGAGCGCTACAACTTAATGTGGAAACTAAAGGATTAGAGCAACTTAGGAAGTTTTTTTTAATAGTTAGAGGTCTTTTCATGCAATAACTATTGGATGATTAGAGAGATAAAATTGTTGGAGAGATGAAGCTTGTGCACATAGATATAGTTCCTTAGGGAATTAGAAGCATCAAGGTACTTTTTCCTTCTTTTTTCCAATTTCTGTTTTACATTTTCGACAACAATTTTTATGTTAAAATAACATACATTTTCCCATTCAATTCATTCCAGATGAGGTAGATGATTTATGGCATGTATGCAACCTTGCTTCCAAATGTGACAAGCTCTCTTCAGTAGTTTTCAGTTATCACATATGTTTCTTTTCGAATATTTATATTCAATTTGTTCAAGAAACTTGCATATGGCATGCATAAGAGGGTTTGGTATTTGTAATTTGAGTGGGATTGTTCATGGGAATATTCTCTCCCTTGGGATACTATAATAATGTTAAGTGGGTAGGGAGTTGGTCAGATATCTGGTGTATATACTCAACTATGATAGTATTGTGCTATAAAAATGATATGTTCTGAAAAAAATCGTATAAGTCTCCAAGTCACAAAGGCATCTTTATTAATCCATGTGAATTTTAAAAGGCCAAGATGCATGAATGAAATACTATTTTTGTTTTAGTTTAAATTTGTATGGCATCCTGGTAAATGTCCCTTTAAAGAAAGGGCCCAAGCCAACTGTAAATAGTACTCTTCATCATAAACATTTCCTCAAGCCCTATAGTAGATAATACCCTTGATCATAAGGTTTCCCCAGGGAATTACTCTTTGTATTTTTCTTTATTCTTGCATATATAATAGAATTATTATTCTCCATTATAGCATTATATATCAACATGATACTATGATATCTACTTTTTTGAAGCACAATTTTACCTTTTGTTTTACATGGAGACGATTTTTTCTTATTCTCCCGCCCGGAAGGCATTCAAACATTCCTTAGATATCATAGCCCTTTGGTCCCATGGGCTATTACCTCAATGAGTGCTACAACTTACTATGGAAACTAAACAATCAAGGTAACTAAGTGTTTATTTAATAGCCGATGGTTTTTGGCTGCAATGACTGTTGGAAGGTTAGAGAGAGTGAACTATAGGAGAAATGAAGCTTGTGCATAGAGATATAGTTCCTCAACTCCATGGAAGTTGTTAATTTGATAGCTCAGTGACAAATTCCAATCATGGGACTAAATTCCTCTTTATGAGAGGACTAATTTCAACCTTTGAAGCACAGGATTTGGATAAGGGAAAGTGTATTTTTGAAGTGAAGCCCACAATTTTCAAGGTTGACCTAAGGAAAAATTAGCTCTTCTCCTATTGAAGTCCAACAAGAAATTGCAGCACGCACACTAGTGTGGGACCAACAGGTCCTAGTGATACATTAGTGTGAAGGCCAATTTAATTAAGTAAATTGGTGCAGTGTCTAATTTAATTTTCCCTTAATTAAATTGGACAATAAAATGTAATCTTATCTCATGCTCACTTGTAATAGTTAACTGAGTGTGAGAAACTCAGTTAGCTCATGTATTTCAAGTTGAGGGTGGTTGATGAGCCATGTAGAGTAATTCTATTAGTTATGGAGATTGAATTGCAGTCGGTGCATTAGTTTAATGCATGAGTAATCAGTTAACTCAGATAGGTGAGTTAGATTCAGTTGAACTAGTTGTAACTGTTTGTTGCACTAGTGAGAGATTAAGTGAATTAAATATTATTTAATTCACAATCAGTGATATTCCATGAAACTGATGATTTACTATTAATAGCTGCATGCATGTCAGTTCCAGTGGAGACCTAGTTGAGACAAAGATTAAAGGGATTTTAACTATCAATTGTGTGATTTATAGGTTGCCCACATGCAACCAGACATCCATTGGATTGCCCATGATCCTTGTGCAGTTTTGGAAGGAAAAAAATCCTAAAGAATAGGGATTGCAGTCATCAGGAATTGTGCAAGCAAGGCAGGATATTTAGAGGCTGAGAATTGACTAAGTGTAGGTCAATTTTTTCTGGGACAGTGTGAGACAGTTGTGAGAGTGTAGGTTACTCTTGTGAGAAGAGTGCATTGTAATTGTTTCATGATTCCATGGTGAATATACAATAGAAGATAGAGGGGTTTTGAGCAGCAAGATTTCCCTAGGAAAATATTTGTGTTGTGGTTTGATTTGATTCTTTCTTTACTTATTGTGATTTGCGATTGTGTTTAATTTCCGCAATTGATTTGTAGAAGTATTCAGTATCTTTCTTTAGCATATCGCATGATCGGATTAAATAAATGAAATACATATTGTTTGTATACTTTCTACACCTCAAACACATATAAATACAATTGACCTAAAGCTCATTTGGACACCACATCAACACATTATTCTTCTCTCTTTTTCTTCCATTAGTTCGTACAGGTCTGAAGCAGTTGTTCTTCTTCACACGTATGAGGGCCTTGGAGGCTATTTTGAATTTTATGTGTTGACACTTTTCAACTGAAGGGTCTAACCATTATTTGATGAAATTTGACTTCATGTTTTGACTTGATTTGACTAGGAAAATTTTGATATTTTAAGATCGAGTTGACTGGCACAAGAGCTGAGATTTTCTGGGTAGTTTGACCAGCATTGACTGCTGGAAATTGCAGATTTGATCACATAAATGTCTCTCTCCTTTGACCAAGTTTGAGTGGAATTTTGTTGACTATTTTGGGCTGATTTTGAACAAAAATTAAGGTTGATATTATGGTTTTTTGACTGAGCTACTAAAGGAAATATTTGACCATTGACTTTGACTAGTTAGGGCATACTTTGACTTTTGTTGACTTGGAAAAAATTGCAGATTTGTGACAGTTGACCAGATTTGAATTTTCATCAATGGTATATTCTATTTATGGTTGGCTTACTTGGTTTATAGGAAAATCCTTTGAGTTTGACTCTTTTTTATGGACATTTCTCATTGTAATCTCTATTGAAAATTTTATGACAATCTAATAGAAAATTAATTACAAATGGTTTTCCCCCTTATGGCGTTTTCCCCTAATCTTTGACAAAACCATTATCTCTTGTTGATGTAATGATCATCTCCTATTTTTCATTACATTTACGGTTATATCTTCAATTACTATTAATGAATGAAATAATTCATTACTGTTGAAAATATTGCTAATTGGAGAATTGAATTGGGCTAAAGTAATTGATACAACATAGAGAAGTGTAAAAATTAACATGGTATCAAAGCTAGAAGGACCAAGCCCAAAAGAGACAAATATTTGAAGTAATCATCTTTGGAAAGTTAAAAGAGCCTATCTAATCAAGTCAATAAGTCTACCTCTTACTTCAAGGAAAATCAAAGAAGTGACTTCCTTTAGCTTAGCCACCAGTGATTGCTTGGCCTAACACTCACTTGTGTTGTGAGTGGAGCTCTTATGGAACTCACACCACTTTCTCGTGTCCTTCTTTGGCTTCGTAGCATTTTTCTTCGCTTACTAATTCAACGGGTTGTCCTAGACTGCCCCACCTCGGCTTTGTCCTTTTTTTTGCGGTTTGGGGGCACCTTTCCCTTAACTTCTGATTCACAGATCCAATGTCTCGCTTATTTTGTTTGAATTTCATCTCAATCTTAGCAGCATACCAGTATGTTGTACCAAGTGAGGAGATGTTGAGGAACACCATTTCCTCCTAGATTTATCTATGCAGAAAAATGTGATACTTAAGCACCAAATGTTTCTCTAAATCTTTGATACCCAACTTTTTGCATAGGGTATGGAACAGATTTGTCAGCTCATGCACATGTTAATCCATTTGTTGTCGCAACGTATTCCATTGTATGTACTTGTCCTCATAGCTCCCCATGGGATAGTATTGTTCCTTGATGGCATATCAGAAATAATTCCAAGTGGGTGTGGCTGCGAACATGGAGGATTCCCCCTCATTATTTTTCTCACAGTAGGTTTCCCACCAGTCCTTGACATGGGGGGCGACTTTGAGGAGTGCAAAAGTAATATTTTCCTGATTGGAAAAGTCATGAACTAAAAAATATCCTTCTAATAGATTTAACCATCTATCTATTTGGCCCTCAAATAATGGAATGTTGAAGTTAACTTGTACCTTAAAAGGAGTGTCACCTCCAGAGTGGCTTCCAGATGAATATGTGTCGTCGGTGGGTAGTCATCGAAGGATCTGGGAAAAGTTATCCATCATCATGTTCGTCTGTTTCTCAAGGTCCTCCTCAAGAAATATTTTGATAGGATATTCTGCTCCCTTGTCTTTCTTTTCCTCCGCCATGGGAGGTCATCGGGGTTTGCAAGGCTGATCTTACAAAGGTTCAACCAAATCGATCCCTAACTCCTTATACCCTGATCTCGTTGGGGACATGCAAAGAAAGATCGAGAAAGAGCAGACCGCTCTGATGCCACTGATCCAGATTTATGTAGGAACACAATAAAATACAGAAATAAACATAAATTCATAGATTCAGTAGAAAATATACTTCATTTCATTAATATTAAATAACTGAAATAACCTTATATACAGATTGGAAATAAACTAGGTCAGGCGATGGTAACTTATCTCTGAGAAGAGATGTGGAGGCTACCTGCCTCTGAACTATGTTACAATGAGGCTCAAGGGCCCTTTTATTATTGAACAACATGGGAAAACCCTAAACAACCAAAACCCTAACCCTAGGAGATGTAACACCAAGAGTTTGTGGACCTTGTTGAGGTTAGTTGGGAAGACAACTTCCTGGGGTCGTAAATTGGTCATATTATCTATGTTTTGCGCATACAATATATTGTCAAAAATATCTCTTTGAGTACTACAATATTTTCCACATACCCATGCCTATGGCCATGGGCCTACTGCGGACCTCAAAAAAATGTCATTTAGTGGGTCAAAACTGCTCTGAAAGTTCAAGACCCGAAAAACTGTTTAAAAAAATATTTTTTTCTATAAACAAGGAAACTGATGAAATTGATTGGAGTTCTAGGTGAAATAGGTGGTTGGCCACAAATATCCACATAGCTCATTCAAGGTACCTTTCCCTTTTTTCCGACAGGTAATTATTTTTTCTTACCTGCCCAGGAAGAAACGTGATTCCCAGTCATAACTAGAACGTGTATTTAAGTGAAAAGAGTGACACCAAAAGCACAAACCCCATTATCATAACCCAATTAGCTTCTCCAACCCACCTTTATACACAGGTTGAATTAATGAGACAACCAACAACTCAATCTTTGCCTTATTACTCAACAACTAGGATTTAGAAAGGTAGTAAGTATTAAGGAGATACATAATATATAAATTATAAAATATATAATTATATTGAATATCTTTATTATGTATTCTCCTTGGACCAACCTTACCTTTCTCATACATGCTATAAAAACACACTCATGGACAAGGAATAATTGGTCTAACAGTGACTATATATTTATTATGGAGCATTCCTTATTGTTTTAATATTGATTTCCTTAATTGGCCATTGGAAGGGCTGAAATTTTTTACCTTTAGTCCATCAAGCTATCCAGGTCCCATTTATTCCATAAATAACAAGAACTTGATGCATTAGTAATGTGGTCGGTTGTAATAATATCATTTCCTTGGTTCAAACGACAAGATGATTATTCTCGTACCTTGGATTCTTCTCTTGCATGGCCTGATAGGTGGTGAGGACCTCCAGTGTATAGTTTGTGATATTGATGTATATATTGTTGTGTTGAATAGTGTACGTGAGTTTAGTGTGTAAGAAAATACTCAAACAATTGCAATGAATTGGATTGGGGATAACTTGATTTAAGGTCAGAGACATTGAATATTCCTATACTATGAACAAATTATTTAAATATGCGATGATG
Source organism: Pinus albicaulis (assembly GCA_034641835.2). Lineage (NCBI taxonomy): Eukaryota > Viridiplantae > Streptophyta > Pinopsida > Pinales > Pinaceae > Pinus > Pinus albicaulis. Next base: position 415,247,500 of record CM076580.1, read on the forward strand.
GCAGGAAAACATGCTGCATTTTTTTACAACACTATTGTAGATGATCCGTATTTTATGCAGGAACGCAACAGAATATAGATATAACCATAGATATAGAGCTGCATCGGAAATAATGCTTCATTTTATTAATAAAATAATGACTGCAATAAGCTTACAAACATAATGGAAACAAGCTAGGGCGCTGGTAGCGTATCTCTGAGAAGAGATGTAGCGTACGCAGGCCTCTAAACTATGTTACATTGAGGCTCGCATGCCTATTACACACATAATGGACATAGATGAGCTAGGGTACTAGCAGCGTATCCCTTAGAAGAGATGTGGCAGCTACCAGCCCCTGAACTGTGTTACAATGCAGACATGATGGAGATGTGGCGAGCTAGGGCACTGGTGGCTCTTATCTCTGAGAAGAGATGTATCGGCTCCCAGCCCCTTAAACTATCTTACAATGAGGCTCGAGGGCCTATTTATTGTTGAGAAACAATGTAGAATCCAAAACGTCCAAAACCCTAACCGTAGGAGATGAAGCGCCAAAACTGTGGGCCCCGTTTGGGTAAATTGGTGGTTCAACTTCCCGGGGACGTAACTTTGGCATCCGATCTCTATTTGACGCGCTCAATAGCTCGTTAGAAAGATCTGTCCGAGGAGTACAACTTTTGAATGAGAAACATCGATCCATGGACCCATGTTGCTC